>CM039680.1:32831137-33126137 GCA_022537955.1 Schmidtea mediterranea | reverse complement strand
ACTGAAAAATTAATAAATGCTAAATAATTACATAATAAATAAAACAAAAATTAAAAATTAAAAATCAATCAAAATCAATGAAAATCACTTAAAATCTTCAACATAAATATAAATTAAACTTCTAAATAAATGACAAAAATTAAACCTTGTATAAAGTGAAAAGAATGCTAAATATCAAAAAATATTCCATTAAATTATGCAAAAAATTCAGAAAATAAGTGAAAAAATTATTAGTCGATCAATTAATTTGTAAAATTTAAAACCCAATTTAAAAAAATCAAATATTTTAAAGACGATTTTGTTTACGCCGTCAAATGGACAGGATATTACATTGGGTGCTATTTTGGAAGACTATCTCAACACCAAAGTTCGACTGTAAGTACGGAACGTACACTACTTGTTCTGTGAAAATGAGTACCGTACTTTTTTTTTGCGAAATTATTAATAGCGTACACTAGTTATTCAGCATTCCGTGTTAGTCGAAATATTTTTTATTGTAGAATTAACGTTGAATAACAAAAATATTTATAAATTACAAAAGTTAAAATCAGAATTATTTGACATAAATATTTATTTATTCCAAAGCTTCAAAATTGATAAATCTTTCTAATTTAAACAAATTAGAATAACTTTAGAAATGTAAAAGAATGAGAAGCACTCCAATTTTCAATATTAAAATGTGGGGTGGAATACCTGGAAAATCCAGTGAATTCAAAAATTCCGTTGGGTAATTGACAACTTCGTCTTGATTTATCACGGCATCGATAAACTTATATGTTGTTTCTTAGTCTGGTATTCCATTTTGAATTTTAAAATTGATGGCATTCACATCATTGTTGGTAGTGGCTAATATAGCACGTGCACTGAGCCACTGATGATTTTTGTAATTTCGCGTGATATTTTGGAAAGCCTTTTGTTTCAATTCGTCTTTAGTTTATGTCATTTTACAAAAGTTTGCTGGCAGTGTGCATAACGGTCGATTGTCACCTTCCCATTCCCAATATCAAGTAATTGTTTTGTGAAACGTTCGGCGGATACACCATTTTGTAATTGAACACGCATACTGATTTTCAAAGTCAATTTCTTTACATTTCGCCATATAACTGATGATTTGAGACACATTAAGTTCATCAGTCGGCGTTGAACGTGGAATAACTGGCAGAATTTGACGAAAATCACCAGACAATAAAATTAGAGCTCCATCGAAGGGCTGACCATTTCCCTCAAGTCTTGCAGTGTACGATCAAGCGCTTTCAATGCTTTTTTGTGTGCCATTGTGCATTCGTCCAATATGATAAGTTTACATGTTTGGAGTACTTTGTCCATTCTGGAATTTTTGGTGACATTGCATGTTGGCGCCTCATTGGTTTGCAAATTCAATGGAAATTTCAGTGCTGTTCGACCACCATACAAAAGTGTTGCCGTAATTCCAGATGATGCAATTACCATGCCAATGCAATTTTATTCTGTGATCTTATTGTTGCCTTAAATGATTGAAATGAGAAAAGTTTTCCCTGTACCTCCGAGCGTATCTATGAAGTGCAATCCGCCGCTTTGATTTCTAATTGCTTGCATGATTGTGTTATATACAATGTAATGTTCTGGAATAAATTTCGGAAGATTCTTTTCAACAAATGTACTCAAATCATCCACATTGAAGTGTGTTTCAAATATTTAATTTATTTGATTTTCAAAATTTAGTTTATTATTACACACTAGATAATTTTAAAATTGTTCAATTTAGTAAAATATTAATTAATTATAATTTTTATCAGTATTTATACCTAAAACCTTCGCAAGAGTGTACTCAACATCTTCGTAAAGTTTCTTGGCGATCGGATGAACAGTGGAGTAATCCATACAGGACATACATTGAATTATATATATATATATATATATATATATATGTGTGTGTGTGTGTGTGTGTGTTATTATGGTAATTTATGCAATAATAAATAAAAGAAACGATTGGAACATAATAGTATTAAATTTTATAGATCACTATGGCCAGTAAGATCGCTAACCAAAGTAACATCTCACTTTGAATAATTGAGTAAAAAACAATAGTTTTTTTATTTACAATATCGTATTTTACTTGATTACATTAGTAATCTCCAATAACTAAGAAGGAAAAAAGTCTCGATTTAAATATTAGTTCTCTTTAATGTAAAAGTAAATTAAACATTTAAGTCAGAACATATTTTTCATTTACCGTTTCAAAAGTGTTACAGGTGTATTATAAAATTTCATCGTTTACTTGGTAAAACGTTTAAGAAGGAAATTAAGAAAGAATCATCAAAATCTAACGAGCATTCTAAGTCAACAAAAATAATTTCAAAATTTGCACAGGCCTTGATAATTTGTTTGTCATTTTTTCGGTAAATGGTAAATAATGCCCAGTTTTATAGAAGTTTTAACAATATTTTAGGGAATGACACCAATCCACAAATCTTAATGTTCTCAGGGAAGAAAGCAAAATTTGGTTTTGAATAAAAATTTATAAATATTTTTGACATATTTATTAATTACTTATTTACTTTATTTATAAAAATATTTAGTCACACTTCAAAACTAAAAAAATTACAGTAAAATTTGATTTAATTTATGTCTTGGTTATTCATATAAAGAAAGAATATCAAGCTTCTTTTCCTTACGGACCCCATAACTATTACACAAAAACCCGCATGTTTTCAAAATAATCAAAAAACGTTATTTTTAAATATAATACATAAACAATGATCTTATAAATAATAATAATAATAATAATAATAATAATAATAATAATAATAATAATAATAATAATAATAATAATAATAATAATAATAATAATAATAATAATAATAATAATAATAATATGTTTATAATGTCTTAAAGGCCAGCGGACATCGCTTACCACTAAGTAATTTATCAGAATCTGATTGAACTTAATGACCTGCTATAATTTTCAATATCATCTATGGATGAATATAAGTTATTCTTGATCCTTGATGAGTTTTTCAATTTCTCATAAAAAAGTAGTTTCTCCCATAAATATTTTCCACATACATTGCCAATAGCATAAAGACAACGTTTTTTGAAATTAATGTGTAAATAAGTGTGAAAAGCAAGAATTATAATTTCCTTGGCGCTTGTTTAGAATTGCCCCGCATTTCTTAAATAAATTTTATTTTAAATAATAAACTTTTAATACAAGCTTTTATTATTAAAGATAGCTAATATGACTGTAAAAACAGTTATTTAACTCGATCATTGGGCAGGTGTCCAGTATTCACGGCTATCATGTAAAATCTTTTCAAATGGATTTGCACCAGTTAATCTTCGTCGCCACATATACTCACATAAATAACTATCTAACATGCCACGATGCGTCCCAAAATGACGCTTATTTCTTTGTTTCGCTAAACTCCAACATCCTTCAATCATTTGTGTGTTTGCACCGGTAATGGGATTAATGAAATTTACTGAATGGTTGACTGTTTCATGCACGTAACCAAATCCCAGGTTTGGAATTTGACTATATGCCCGCCATTCATCAGATATTATAATTGACCCTGGTCTTATGGATTGCTGTATGATGGGCATTAAGGTGTTTGCCGAGCGATCAGGAACGACATAAAGAAAGCAATCCCCAGTTTCCCTACAAATGCCGTCGAACACTCACTGTTGTGGATAAACACGTCCAACGTTGTTTTTTCTCCTGGTAAATAGAGATTCATCAATCTCTACATGTAAACCAGGGCCACCGATGATCAAGGGATATCGTAACAGACTACTGGCACAAACCTCTCGGAGATAATTGTTCCAGTCAATGATGGTTGCGATTGATGAAATACTTAACTCCCTTTGGCAAAATTTAATCGAAGTTAATATATAAATATAACAACTTCGGTATAAGAGAGGTTAATGTTTTCCAGACAAGATCCAGGCTTCAAAGAAACCTCGTTTCTACAGGTTTTTTTCGTACATCTACATCTTTCTCTTTCATCTGTGATCGATAAAATCATTTCGTGGTTGTTTAGGCATGCTTTGCGTCGATTTAATATACTTCTATCTTGCAAAAATCCAATGGCACCTTCCTTGGTTCGAACAATGTCATAAAGTGACAATAAGTTCAAATTAATCATTGATTTTAATCCATCTTTAAGTATAAAATTTATTTAAAAAATGCGGGGCAATTCTAAACAAGTGCCATTTCCTTATATATTTTGTTTCAACAAAGAGTCATGACTGATATTTCTTTAATCAAAAATGCAGACTAGAAATTGCATTGAATGAACTTCCATACCATTTAGTGCTCATTTATAGTTAGTAAAGAATGAACATATATAAATATATATTATTTAAATAATTATAATGATATCAATCAATAAAGTAATCAATAAAATTTAATCAATGAGATATTTTTTTCTATTTTCTTTCACTTAGCTTTTTCAAGTCAATCTCAATATTTTTTATTTGCACATCGTGGTTGATGTTGCAGATTTTTATTACGATTGCAACGCGATTAAGTCACACCAAAATCATAAAATAGTTTTGTGAAATCGGGTTGAATCTTGTTTGTCACGAAGTTATAAACAACGAGCAGTGTGCTACCTGGGGCCTGTAAGTGTGCCCACTCCTGGTATATTCTTAAATAGTCGTTATTGAACCCAGTGTTCGGAGTTTTAAGATATAGAATAATTCAAGCAGGAATCAACAGTTGGATCACTCCTCTCATTTTTTGATCAAATGAATAAAAATATATATATAAAATATGATACAATTTTTATTTATATATCAATACTATTAACCATTTATCTGGCCTCGAAATGTACCACATTAATCTACCCAACTTACAATATTTTATTGGTCACCATAATTTATAATTGTATTAATACATAATACACTTCTAAATTTCTCATCGTATTTTTAAAAGAATGTCATTTTATTAAAAAATTAATTAAAACGTGCTACATTCAAATGAGTCCACACTATGGCCATCCCAATAAAAACTGAAGTAAAAGAAAAATTTTGAAATCAGAAACTTTAGGTATAAACAGTAAATATAAACAGTAAAATCAGAGAAACCTAATTTTTAAAATTTTAAATTTTTCGCCATTTGATTTGATAACAGTTAAACAATTTATGCTAAAACCTTTCATATGAAATCCTAATAATTGGTTTTAAAAATTAATTAAACTTAATTAATTAAGAAAAGAAGAAAACTCAAATTATCAATTTTTTATGCGTTTTACATTTCATTTAAAATAGATAATTATTAAAATAAAGTGTAACATAGCGATATTTTTGAACATAGATATAATTTTATCGAATAAATTTTAAAATTTCTAAGTTTTTAAAATAAATTCTAATAAATCATCTATAAATAAAAACTAACTTGTGAGTTGGTAAAAGGTTGGACGATCCCGAGGTTGCTCACTCCAACACGATGTTATTATACTAAAAACCATGTTTGAACATAAATCTGGTTGAAACAAATAATGAAGTTTCAAGTCAGATTGGCTACCAAGAGATTCGCTCATTGAAATCGGATACTGACCATAACTATACATTTCCCACAGCAAAACCCCAAAAGCCCAGATATCCGAAGATAACGTTGGTTGAGACCCATTAATTATTTCGGGTGCAATCCAATCTTTTCGATCGTTAGTGTCTGTTCTTTCGAGAATTGAATAACTACGAAACAGTCCAGCATCTGTGATTTTTATCTGTAATTTTTAATAAAAAAAATTTAACATTTGAAAATAATGTCGATTTCATTATAAAGGGCTTATATTGTATTTCAAAACCAACAAAACTTGAATTAACATAATAATATTGACTATTTATACTATAAAATTCGTCTCTGGCACAATATATAGGTGCAAAATATATTTACAAATATGTTTAAAATGTATGAAAAATATATGCCTGCCTTGCTCCACGTCGAATTTAAGTAATTGTTAGAAATTAGTAAAAATTTACACAATTGAAACTGAATTTCATTGAAAACATTTGTGCTCATTATATAATAATAGTTCATGTTTTTCGATTTACAAAGTAACTTTCATAAAAGATATTTTGAAATTCTATAATAAAACATCGGATAATCAAATCATATTAAACAGTGGGATGTTTATTATCGAAAACTTGAAGTGAAAAGAACAAACTTCTAAAATAGATGTCGATGCTTCTATAATGAGAACTTAAAATGAATAAGTACAAAAATATATCTAATTTTCAGAAAGAACCGGTTGTTGTTAAATTTATAGATGGATATTCCCGATAAGGTTTAAAGTTTAACATATCAAATTAATCCCGATCCTCTCAAGACAAGCATTTTATTGTTGTTGGTAGATGTGTTGAAAATTAACTTTTAAAAGTTTGAGAAGTGACAACTAAAGTTTACTCTAATAACAGCAGTTAATTATTTGGATTTATACAATGTAAAGCTAGAAGGAAATATCTTTTTATAAAAATTATCAGTGAATTAACCGTGAAAAACAAAAATTCTGACCTTTTAGTATAAAATAAAATTATTTTTTATTATTTTTATTATTATTATTATTATTATTATTATTATTATTAATATTATTATTATTATTATTATTATTATTATTATTATTATTATTATTATTATTATTATTATTATTATTATTATTATTATTATTATTATTATTATTATTATTATTATTATTATTATTATTATTATTATTATTATTATTATTATTATTATTATTATTATTATTATTATTATTATTATTATTATTATTATTATTATTATTATTATTATTATTATTATTATTATTATTATTATTATTATTATTATTATTATTATTATTATTATTATTATTAACTAGTCAAGATTTTCTAGTGAACGCAAATAGTCCTGGAGATATATATATATTGAAGTTACTATTTTTTCTGAACTCCTTTTATTTAAGACGCCGATTTATAATTAAGGAATTTTAATAAAGTAATATTTTTATCACATTTATTATTAAAATTTATTTACTTTTACTAAAATGCTAAATATAATTATTTCTAAATTTATTTTTCATGCGAATAAATTCTATTTTAAATTTATAAATTTTTATTTAATATCTTTTAACGTTTTTGAGATTTTAGCATATTGATTTTGAAAATGTTTTACAAAATTAACAAGTGCATTAGGTACCAGGGGTTTTGATAAAACACTTATATTTCGAAGAACTCGTGAAATTAATTTGAATATACGGTTTCGTGTTGATGACAGGCAGCTTTTGTGCTATATAATAAAATGGACAAACCAAATAGAAAAGAAAATCGTATCAAACAGATTCCCAAGTCTTGAAAATTTTCTAATTGAATTTAAGACCATAATAAATCAAACAATATCTCAAAGTTCCAAAAACTTAGTGCCACCTCCATATTATTTATGAAAAATGTGGTTAGCAATACTATATCCTTTAGTTTGAGAACTCATTTATACACTATAAAACAAAAATAATATTTGTTCAAAAATATGTTATAATTTAAATTTAGAAATAAAGTTGCTGCAGTCAGATATGAGGTGTCTATTTACATCTCTTATAAGTATATTATCCGTAAAAAAAAGTATAGTAACTTTCAAAGATCATATAAATTCGTTGGATTATTAAATGCATTAGATTCCAGTATAAAAAAAACAATGATTGTATTATTGTTTAAAATAACTTATGACTCGAACACCTATTTTAAGGATATTGAAAAGTAAACAAACATGTATTTGACCTATAGTTATTGCTATAGTTTTTGGATGAAGATTCTGTATTGGGTTGATGATATTAACGGTTACCAAATATGCATTTACACCAGAAATGGTCCGATAAATAACTGACAGTTTTACTGCCAGATTGCTAATAACTTTGACTTGAAAAATAATTAAACCAAAAATAAAGATTCGGAAATATTATATAATATTTATTAAGTGTTATTAATGGTTTTGTTTAAATTAAACATTATATCAGAGTTAAATATTAATTATAAATGTGTTTTCATCTACTATTTAATTATCATATTCCAAAAGGTTGTTTTAAAATCATTAATGAAATTCCATAGTTTACGGAGAGGTTTACCGATAAAATACTAATTTTTTTCTGAAATCTTATCCCTCTTTAACCTCTCTGTCCGGTGAACCATGTCAACCCAATTTACAAAATAAACAGTTTCCAAACGTATCTTCCTGTATACTGACTGTAAAAGGCTTAAAATTTTAAATTTTAAAAAAACTTAATGAAAATGTTTCTCTAACGCAAAGTTACTAGAATAAACCCACGTTACGGATATCAACCATAGAAACCAAATTTCATGATGAATTTTTATTATTTCTTCCACTGCATTGATAAATAAATAAATCTGTACCCTTCCCAATAAAATAGTTTATGTAAATATGAAAAGTCGACCTGTTGTTAAATAATGAAAATATTGGCAAAATTAGGAAAGTACAGAGTTTCGCTAATATGAATAACACCAACATCTCTAATACACTTGAAGAGTTTTTGGAACTAAATACTTGATTGGATCACGTAATTATTTTCAATTTATAAAATTTTACAAATATTTTTAAGTATTTTAATGTGTATTAAAGTATTTTAAACGCAATTTTGTGCTGCAGGATGAAAATAAGAGTAAAATAGTTTGTTTTTTTTAAATATTTTATTGAGAATTTATTAAAGTTTTGTTAAAATCTCGATTTTGTAAAATTTTAAAAAAAGAAAGTTTTTTAAAACTTGAAATTTATAAAAACCGAATTTATAAAATCTTTGAGGGCCGGATAACAAATTTTTGACACTTTCATAAGCGTCAAACATGGTTAAACCGAAGCAAACAAATAAAATGATGATTTACAAATTTTAAAAAAAATTTTAGCAGCTAAAACAAACATATATATGTTACACTCACACACTATCAAAACCGGAAGCGAGTGTAGACATCAAAGATAGTAAAGTAAGTAAACTTATATAGATCAATAATTATTTATATTAGAATAACCATATTGGTAAGATAAGTAAGTCAATCAGCATAAGTAATACATTACTATCTGGAAAATGCTATGTTATCTGCCATATAGTTTGCCAAACTCTGTAGTATATTATATATTTTGGATTGGGGCTTTCTTTTATTTATTAAATCTATGCCAATGTTTTGTCATTTTAATGCGATTTAATTATTTATTTTTGTTCTGTTAATTTTAAAATTCTCCTTATTTTTGATAAATTGTTTTTGGATAATAAATCATTTATTAAACGAAATGTCTATGAATAATCTAACCTACGATTATTAATCAACATATTAGTTACAAATATTAACTGATATTTTATTTGTAGGCTATAAATAATTATCATAAATTTTTTTAGTATTAAAAAACATAATTATTTGACTGCTGAAATGGAATTATCATTTTCTTCGCCGTTAAATACAATTTTGGGAGTAAATTTGCACTATTTTATTGATTAAGAAAAAATTGTGGGAAATTCTTAAAGATATTATTGTCTAGATATTCAGAAGCTGTTTTATTAAATAAAAATTTATTTTAAATATTTTCATAATTCATATATCTTATAAGCACACATCTCCCACTTTCACAAAAATTGTTGTTTAAATGTGGAGGGTGGTAGTAATATGTAATCTGGGGACTTTAGCCATCTCGACCCTCGAACTCGATTTTACCGTTCCCATGGGAGTTAATGGTGAAGATGGGTTTTTAAAATAATTCAATTCAAAAGAATCTTGGAATATAATCTCGTCGTTTTTGATTTTTTTTAATTGAATTATTTTTAAAAAACTTACTTTCCCAATTACCACTGTGGTAAGGATAAGAATCGGGGCCTCGGCTCGAGATGGCTTCAGTCCACCAAATAGATACTACTGATGGTCAATAGTAATTGACTTATAAAAAGGTAATTAGTTACATAAATTGTAAAAATAACGTTTTTAATGTGTATAATCTTGTTAATTTTGCTATTTTCTAAACATTTGAGGTTAAATTTACGATGGACAAAGAATTTATAAAATCAACAATATCCAAATTTTCTGTATAGACTTCGAATCTCCAAAATCTTAATAAGACATATCTTAACTTTGGAGCAGACTTTTAATATGAGGGCATTTTATACATAAATTTGAAGACTGTTACCAAAGTACCAAGCTTATGGTACTTAGTGGTAAAGAAAGCAAATTATGTGGGATATCTAAAGTACTGATATCGTTTTAATTTACCAGTTAAAATTCAAATAATATTATTCTAATTGAAAGAGCCTAATAAATATACGCGTTTATGTAGTGTAATAAGCAATTCTATACGGTATACAGGATATCAAAGAAAATATTTTTATCCAAGAATCATAGGTAAAATATATAATTTATTTAATTATATATTTAATATATTTAATTTATTTGACAAACGTATATAATACTCATATAATGTATGGAATTTTAAAATTATATAAAAAATGGAGAGATTTATTGGAACAATTATACCTAGGATTGATTACTATCAGTCCAACATCAACAGCAAATGAGCGAATGTTATCAAATACATCCAATTTTGAAATAAAGATACGCTATAAATTAAGTTCGGAATCACTAAATGCCTTGATTTTCTTAAAATATTATCTCGCAAGAGAACAAACTAAAATATAGTTTTATGTTTAAATTGAATATAATTTAATCGGTAAACATTGCTGGATATTTATATTTTATTTCATTTTTTCTTAATTTTTATTCTTTTTGCTATGTTTTCAATGAATAAAACATTTTTGTAAGTTAATTATCTGTGAATTACAAAAATGTTTCTGTTTTCATTTTTCCCTTTCGGTAAACCGATTATTTTTTATATTTACTATTCGATAACCGGTATAGAAAAACGGTCGAAAAATTGCGCACCAAGTTAAAATTGATTTCACACGTAGTTTAACTCTTTGAGGCGCGGAATTCTAATAAACACATTTATAATATTTGTTTATGGTATTACCAACTAGTTAACATAAATGAGACAAAAAATAAACCTATATGCACATAGCTATTGCAATATTTCGAGGTGGTTCAAAAAATATTCCACTATACACATTTACGCATCAAAAAGGTGGGACACTTTTAATACCGCCATGCCTCAAAGAGTTAACGGAATAAAATTTTGAATGTTATCAAACGAAAATGTAATGAATTTAGGGATAAATTAGAAAAGCCAATTTAAACAAATTCAATTTAAATTTAAAAAATAATTTGCAAATTCATGAATCAGTACTCATATCATTCAGAATATTAAATTTATAATTTTACAAGAAAATCATAGAAACAAAACAGTTGACAAATAAACAATGAATGAGCAAATATAAGTTTGACTGTCAATCTAAATATTCTAGAATAAATGGAAATATATAATTGGCACTATTTTGAAGAGTGACATGAAAAGAGTTATGTCATAAACTGTGACAAATTGATTAGAATAAATTAAAACTAATCAAATAATTATAAAATGAACAATTACTTCAATATTAGCTCTTTAATAAAATTAAGTATAAATTTTAATCTCTAGAATTGCATAGATAATTAATGACAAATTGTATTTGCATTTACCTACCGAATCATAAACATGATTAGCATTATATTTGACAACTGCTAACATTTTAACCGAACCATGTGAAGACGGATTTACTCATAAGAGAGCATTTACCAAACTGTTCGTTTTTAGTCAACATTTTTAGAAGAGTTTTGTGGCTACAGATGGCTGGACAGCACCTTTGGTTCGGCTCAAACAATGTCACGATGTATCATTGTTGCCACTAATAGAAAAGAGGCTTTTTGGAAAATGATTTTTAATTTATTTCAGAATAGAATACTCAAATAGATCAATTATGGAACTATTTATTGGTATTGAAAAAGAAACTTCTGTATAAGAGGAGATTTATCGATACACAAACATTGCAATGCAATTTGCATGTGCTTCCTTAATGAGTTTTCTGTTACTATTTGAATACTGGTGCATTATTCAAATTTAAATATCTAAATTTCTGCTTTATATTTACTTTTATTATACTATTCTTTAACTACTTCAATGTTTGCAGCATTTCGAGAAAAACTTTGAGAATAGGCATAACTTTTCATTTTCATATGTTTGTCTTTTCAATTTATCTAGATAATTTATTTGTTACGTTACGCAACAGCTTATTAATTTTATAGTTAGGAACATGGTAATAATTATTCATAATAAATAATTATATTGAAAAATATATTAACACGGTAATTTTTATTGGTAGTGAAAATTTATCTGTATGGAAAAATGAAAAAAAAATTTGGATGCGATCAAAAGCATAAAAAATGTAATGATATAATAACTATTTGATGACAAATGTAATATTTTTAATGAAATGTCACCTGGTTATCAGGATAGACCAGAACATTACGGCTGGTTAAATGACCGTGAATGATACGCTTCTCTTCCAAATACGTCATTGCCTCACTGATCTGAATGGTAAAATTGTGAAAAGTCAGAATTGAATAAGTGATTTTTGAATTCGGATCTTGAAGGCATTTCAGAAGAGAACTGACATTTAGTTGCTCGGTTACCTGAAAAACCGAAGATACATTGTAGTGGTCTTAAATCCCGATTAAAAAAAATAGAACACGTTATGCGAATAATTTATGAAAATTATAATTTATAACACTGTAAAAATATTATGTTAAAATGTTTTTTAAATATAATAAAATATAATGAGAAAATTTATGGATATTATAGATATTATCAGATTTCATAAACAGATTATTCAAATATTATTAATTTTTAAAATATTTTAAAATTAATTTAAATAAACAATTTGTGTTTAATTGCTCTGAAAAATTTTTATAAAATATTTAATTATATATTTATAATTTTAGTTTAACAATCTGTAAATTTAAAAAAAATTAAAATAGAGATAAAAAATTATTTAACTTAACAATTTATTGTATTTGTAAATAGCAAGGCACATTGACACAATTTACTATTTTAGTCTTATACTTTTAGTTGTTTTCTTTACACGTTGTTTTTTATATTATCAAAATATGTAGGAGTAAAATAGAATTTAAAAATTAATAATATTTTTGGGAACTTGTGAATGTTTGTTAATAATGTCATTGGATACAAAAATTAATGTGCAAAATGATGTGATCACGTGTGTTTTGAATGTGTTTAAATAGATGGTGTATGAAATTACAGGTATGTGAACTGTATTCATATGTTAAGTTAAATAATTTTTAATATTTACAAGTTGCTTTTATTTAATTTAAAATTAAAAAATTTTTAATCATAAAAAATGGATTTATTAGAACTAGTTAAAATTGAAAAATAATTGATTATTTATTGAATAAAAATTTGTGTAATTTGTTTATTAAATCGTAAAACGCTTGTAATTAAATCATTGCCATATTTACTGAATTATTTATAACAATTCATTTTAATAAAAGCCCATCCTTGTGATACGAAAAATATAAAAAATAAAATACTCTCGTCCACCGAGTATTTCATGTTTATGGAAGCTTCATAACGATAATCCTAATCATAATCATAATCCTTATAATAATAATTATAATAATAATAATAATAATAATAATAATAATAATAATAATAAACTTTATCAATTAAATGTTTTCAAACACTAACATTCGAGTATTCACAATTTAAAATATCATATATCAAATAAAAAGGCTGAAAAATTTATTGTAGTTATAAAAATTTTCAACTGACTTTGAGTAGGAAATTCAAGAAAAGCTAATTATGTTATCTAAATTTTTCAGAGAATTAAATACTGTATTTGATTTATTAATAAACTGTGAAGTCTGTATCAGAAAATGTTCTTATATTTGAAAGAAAATTTAAATTATAGTTCAAAATATTTGTTATAATATAATTTAAAATAAAATATAATTATTATTATTATTATTATTATTATTATTATGATTATTTTAAGGACATTTCTTGTTTTTCTCTTTTGATTTATTTTTATTTATAAGACATTGAATTTTCTACAAAATTTGACTAAGAATCAGATTTATTTATGGTATTCACAAATAAATCTGATTCATAGTCAAATTTTGTAGAAAATACAATGTCTTTTATAAATTATTATTATTACTACTATTATTATTATTATTATTATTATTATTATTATTATTATTATTATTATTATTATTATTATTATTATTATTATTATTATTATTATTATTATTATTATTATTATTATTATTATTATTATTATTATTATTATTATTATTATTATTATTATTATTATTATTATTATTATTATTATTATTATTATTATTATTATTATTATTATTATTATTATTATTATTATTATTATTATTATTATTATTATTATTATTATTATTATTATTATTATTATTATTATTATTATTATTATTATTATTATTATTATTATTATTATTATTATTAATATTATTAATATTATGAAATTTAAAGAAAACTTACTAATTTAATGTTTTGATCATCAAGACTGATCCCAAAGAGCTTAATAACATTTGGGTGATCAAGATAACATTGAACAAACATTTCTTTGATAAATTCATTCAAATCACTTTTCAAGTGTACTTTATTGATAAATTTCACAGAAACTTGTTTCTGAGACTGACCTATACGGAAATTAGCCTAAAATGAAAATGGTTGTATTAAATAAAATTATATAAGCTAAACAAATAAATAAATATCAGTAAAATATTTGTTATCTTTATCATCCTCGGTGTTTTGATGTCATTATCAATTCCATTTATTTTTATTTCAGACTGTAAAATAACATATTGGTTTGAAATGAAAATAAAATATTTAAGGTTCTTTTCTAATAAAATTTAATGTTTTTAATTGAAATAAAAATTTTCAAATATTTACTGAAATTAGACAATTTTTTAGTATAATTTGAAGAATGAATAAAATCATGTTTAGGGATGATGATTAAAAAGACTTGTTAAATTTATTAAGAATCCATGTTTGAGAATATCTGAGTGTAATTTCAATAGTGGCTTTAAAACGGACTGTGATATAAATAATATCAACATTGTATGCAAGAATAGTGTGACTACATTTGTGTTGTTATTGTCGTATTCGGCACAAATATATTACTCGCTACAAAGAATAGTTTAATTTTATTATAAAAATCATTTTCAATAAAGGTTTGAAAAATAATGTAAAAGTATTATTTTGCGAGTGGCATATAATTGCCAAGTATACTTTAATTACAATCTAATAATTTCGATAAAACGTCATATAGCCAACTATGCAAAATCTATATTTAAAAATTTATGAGTTTTATCCAACCGTCATGAACGGGATAAGTTTACTAATGTTTATTAATAAGTTTGTTCTGATCACGCTTAGCAACTTACATGTAATGAGTGTAATGACACATACATTGGAGAAACTTCCCGTCACAAATGAACTCGAAATACTTGAAAATTGTCCATAGAATTTATTGACTAATATTAGTAAACACAATTTGGACTGTTTTCACTAAATAGCCATGTTAGATTTTAAAATATTATTAAAAATTTTTAATACTTGCTGGAAATGCGTAATGAGTGAAGCTTTGATTATAAGATCATTGGATCCGGAAATTAATGTGCAAAATTCTGTAAGCACGTGTTTTGAATGTATTTAATTATTTTAGTGGTAAATTGTGGGAATGGGAATTTATGTTTATGAAGGTATTGAATTATTAAGTTAAATATTAAGTTTTTATAAAAATTTAGATAGTTTAATTTAATATTATTGAAATTGCAAAACAATAGCATTTGATAAAACATTTAAATATTTTATTAAAAATAGTCTAAATTGAAACACATTTAATTATTTAAATGTAATCCAAAAATATGTTTAAAAGTTGTAAAATTTGTTTATATGATCTAGTTTTTTCTGTCCTTCCTGATGTGTACATTGGAAATCGATTTAAAGACACTATAAACAGAAAACTTAGAACTTCATTATGTAATTGTTTATTTGCCATTCCACTCAAACCTCACTTACTTTAAACCCATTCATCAAATCGTAACCTAAAGCTGTTGTAATTTCACTATTCACAGTAAAAGTAATTCTAACAAAATTTTCAAAGAGTACTTTTTAAAATTACAGTTTTAGTTCATGACCCGCATAAACATTAATTGTAATGAAAGTATTAATTGTTCTTCCAAGCGATGGAAATGTGAAAAATATGCACAATGACCTACGCAATAAATTGATAGCGCGCTTCATCGATTTAAATGACCTTTCTTACAAAAATTCGAGAAAATGTTATTTTTTCTAAAATTATTTAAATTTGTCCCAAATTTGATGTTTAGTCACAATGATCACGCAGAAGCATTGGCTTATTAGCAACCGAATCCCTTTCTTTATTTTTTTATTAAGTTGATATAAATATTGTAATGATTTTGAAAACGTTATTTAAAACTTCAGAAAAAATCTCTAAAAGCTAGGAAAATGAATTTACAAAATTTAATTAATTGAATTCATCTATTAATTGATGAACAATGTAAAAAATAGATTATTTGTGTCATTGTTTAATTGATAAGAATAAAAACACTTAGTTTACGGGTAAATTATTTTGGAAATATTAAAATGTTATTTTGAATCCCTTGAAATTATCACAAAAATGTAAGTTAATCAAAAGTGTTAAATCTGGCAAAATGTAAACCATGTGTTAGATAATTCTACCGTTAAATACAATCGTATGAAATAGTTTATAATGAATTGCATATGAGTTTTGTCAAACAAATATTCTATGTTATCCTCTAAATTTGTGAAAAGCAACTTTTTGCACATTATTTAATACAGGCTTTTCAAACCAAATGATCTGATGGGTCACTTTGGAAATGACTTATAATCCCAAGGAACGTATATATATATATATATATATATATATATATATATATATATATATATATATATATATATATATATTTGTTGGGTGATAATTTAAAACAGAATAAATCATTATTATGGTTTTCGAATATTATTCATAAATAAACAATAGAACAGTTACACGTTTATAACTATAATTTGTCTGTATTGGGTTTCATTTTCGTAAGCAGCACCTCAAATTATCCCGATCTAGTATGTCTAATAGATTTTTCTTTTTATTAAGAAATTTGTAATTACACTAAATCAACTAAATAAGACAAGGAAAATGAATTCGAAAATTTTTGTCTACTGACCCACAGTCAGGGGTGCAGTTTCAGTAATAGGATGTGAGTCCCTAAGTTGACGTAATATTATGTAACATTATGCAATATTTCACCACTGTCCACTCTGGGATTGACTTCTGTTCACTCAGTTTCTTCCCGGGATTTTGCCTTTGTACACTATTACTAGGTAACCACATGACTATGTCACGCGAACACTGGCCAGTTACTACCGGGAGACACACTTATGATGTCACACAGTTGCGGACCAACACACCTTGATTACCTAGTGTTAAAGAACCTCCCACACACCTTCCTTCTGGATCCTTCCACACATCTACCATCTTCCACACAAACACACACACATCTTGCCCATCATCTCTGTACTCGAGTTCTTGAGCACTGTCGACAAAATGAATTGACTCTCATTAGTGATCATTTTAGAAAATATACTAGTAAAAATATAGGTATCTCTAATTGCAAAAAGCCTGACTAATTTTTGGGAAAGAATAACTTGCGTTGTTGATAAAATCTTTAAATCCTATAATTAATGTTCAAAATGTTCAGTCTACAGGTATATGAATGTATTAAAGTAATTAAATGTAAATTGCGTATGATGTATTTAATGTTTTGTAAAAATAATTTTTAAATTAAAACTTTTATTTTGCAATTTTAAATTTAATTAATTTTTTATTTAAATTTTATTAAATATTTTAATGATATGAATGTTTGATTTTTATTTTTTTTACAAATTAAAATTAAATTTTGTAATACGAGTTGAATACGATTATTTGTTTAGATTTTGCTATTTTCATTTAGATTTTGTTAATGTGATTTCTAGCCTGAAGAAGACTAATAGACCGTCAAAATATATAGTGAAATGTTATATAGAATATACAGTTGGGGTTTTCCTATTATTAAAACATTGCCTTCTTTGATTAATAATAATAATAATAATAATAATAATAATAATAATAATAATAATAATAATAATAATAATAATAATAATAATAATAATAATAATAATAATAATAATCATAATAATAATAATAATAATAATAATAATAATAATATTTATTACTATTATTATTATTATTATTATTTCGAAAATTTCATATTATCACAAATAAAAATTTTTATCACAAATAAAACATTGTCAAAAATTTAAACTTATGTAACTGACCCTCGAATTACGTTTTAAAATTATTGCTTTACTATAATAACTATAATAATTTTATATAATAATTACTATAATAATTTTTATTCCTTTTAAATTTACTTTAATTGTAATACAAAAATGATTATTTAAAAAATTTTAATTATTGTAATTTAATCCATTACCGCGGGGGGCTACTGGAGATTTTTTTGTGGGCGCAGTGTGCCCCAACTATTTACTGTTATAACATTATTTGTTTATTAATTGTTATTCCAAGAAATGCAATGTGGTAATAGACAGTCCAAATAGACGCTAGAAATTTTAATGAAATCCTAATTGCAGCCTCGAAATATATCAATATTTTGTTTAAATATATCAATATTAATGAAAGTGTTTATTTGAATATTTGTTTTAATAAATTTGTTTTTCTAATTGAATCTCAATTTTAGGTTTCTTTTGTTCTTTGCATGATATGTTTAAAAAATAAATGTATCAGAAGCTATTTTTAAGTTAAAGTATTTGAAATAATAAAAACACAATAAATTTGAAGTTGTTTATTAATATAATTCTAATATGACTATGTTTAAAATTAATAAGAATATTTTAGAATGTAAATTTAACAAAAATGAAATAAAAAAATAAAATCAAGGAAATTATTATAAAAATTAACATTTTCATATTTAATTTAAATTTATCGAATCTCATTTATATCACATTCCAAACAGCTCATGACGAACTTCTAACAGATTTTTGGAATTTGTGTATTCAAATCCAAAAAGCATTTCATTAATATACAGATGTCGACTACTTCAAATATTGACAATATTTAAATAAATAATTGGAGATGTTTATGATAACTGATTATCAAATTGACGTTGCATATGTTTGGCTAATTCATTGACGGCCGACAATTTTTCATTTAGTATTATTATTATCATTATTATTATATTTATTATCATTTTTATTATTAATCAAAGAAAGACGGCAATGTTTTAATAATTGAAAAACGCCAACTGTTTATTCTATAAAACATTTCACTATACATTTCGATCGTTTATCAATCTTCTTCAGGCTAGAAATCACATTAACAAAAATTAAATGAAAATAAGAAAATAAAAACAAATTAACTAATAATAATCGTAATCAAATCGTATCACAAAATATAACATTATTTTAATTTTTAAAAAATAACCATGTAAATAAATTAATTTTTTAAAAAATCTAA
The DNA here is from genome assembly GCA_022537955.1 of Schmidtea mediterranea. Taxonomy (NCBI): domain Eukaryota; kingdom Metazoa; phylum Platyhelminthes; order Tricladida; family Dugesiidae; genus Schmidtea; species Schmidtea mediterranea. Next base: position 33,106,596 of record CM039680.1, on the reverse strand, counting down.
AATATTATCATCCCTTTTTTAAAAACAAGTTTTATTGTCATAATATTTTCTACAAAATCTCCATAGTCAAATTGTGTAGAAAATATTATGTCACTTATAAAGAAATCAGAGGTGAAAAACAAAAAAAGTCCTTGTAAAGTTTTATTATAATACAATTTTAAAAATAAAATTTTAAAAATAAAATTATTTCTACATTAAATACAGAATATAAACAAACGTGGAAAATAGAGACAATGCACGAAATACTAATCATCTCACTATATTTCACTTATATTTAAATTCGCAAAAGCCCTCAGGCGTAGTATACATATCAGTACGTCGCTTTTCTGTATATTTCCGTCTGATAGGCCTTTTCCTTTCATTGAATAAGCAAATCCAAAAAAACAATCAACGACATTTTTCCTCTTCACATCTAAACCTAATATTCGAATGTAAACTGTTCATAAAATCCAAGAAAGGCTTTATATGCCACGATTTCATCAAAAATATCATCAACATATCTTGTGTACATAGTTGATTTTATATTTGGTTTTGTAATTTTATATTTTGTGGTACGATTTGATTACAATAATTATTGGTTAATTTGTTTAAATTTTCTTATTTTCATTTAATTTTTGTTAACGTGATTTCTAGCCTGAAGAAGACTGATAAACGGTGGAAATATATAGCGATATGTTATATAGAATATACAGTTTTTAAATTATTTTAAACTTGGCCTTCTTTTTTTATTTATTATTATTATTATTATTATTATTATTATTATTATTATTATTATTATTATTATTATTATTATTATTATTATTATTATTATTATTTTATTATTATTATTATTATTATTATTATTATTATTATTATTATTATTATTATTATTATTATTATTATTATTATTATTATTATTATTATTATTATTATTATTATTATTATTATTATTATTATTATTATTATTATTATTATTATTATTATTATTATTATTATTATTATTATTATTATTATTATTATTATTATTATTATTATTATTATTATTATTATTATTATTATTATTATTATTATTATTATTTTATTATTATTATTATTATTATTATTATTATTATTATTATTATTATTATTATTATTATTATTATTATTATTATTATTATTTTATTATTATTATTATTATATTATTATTATTATTATTATTATTATTATTATTATTATTATTATTATTATTATTATTATTATTATTATTATTATTATTATTATTATTATTATTATTATTATTATTATTATTATTATTATTATTATTATTATTATTATTATTATTATTTATTATTATTATTATTATTATTATTATTATTATTATTATTATTATTATTATTATTATTATTATTATTATTATTATTATTATTATTATTATTATTATTATTATTATTATTATTATTATTATTATTATTATTATTATTATTATTATTATTATTATTATTATTATTATTATTATTATTATTATTATTATTATTATTATTATTATTATTATTATTATTATTATTATTATTATTATTATTATTATTATTATTATTATTATTATTATTATTATTATTATTATTATTTTTTTTTTTTTTTTTATTATTATTATTATTATTTATTATTATTATTATTATATTATTATTATTATTATTATTATTATTATTATTATTATTATTATTTTTTTTTATTATTATTATTATTATTATTATTATTATTATTATTATTATTATTATTATTATTATTATTATTATTATTATTATTATTATTATTATTATTATTAAGTAAAAACTTGCATGATAAATATCTGCGAATTCTCCATGCTTTATTATTGCTCCTATTGTTAATTGGTTTTGTAAAATGAGATGTTTACTCCCCAATTGTCTGATATCATAAGAGTCTGTTGTTCCGTTGCTCGCAATAGAAAAATTTGTCACACTGGCTACTGTGGTTAAATCATCACTTCCTATTGGAGATCTCGATGGCCCATTTCCATTCATTCGAACTGAAAAGGAATTAAGTCGACCTGATAAATCTTGTGGCCTAGGAACTGATGTAGAACGATTTGAAGTACTTCTAGATAGTTTCTAAAAATTTATTCATAAATTATTTGAATTTTATTTTATAGTGAAATATTAAATATAATTTACGCAGTGTTTGTTTTTAAAATTCAGAGAATAAATATTCAACCAGAGAGAAGCCAGAGAGTGAAAGACTCATTAGATTTTGTTTTGGAGTAATCAGGATATATTTTAAATCGAAATATTTGATTTTTTATTTGAATTGATGATTAAACTCTTTATTATATTTATTTTTCGTTCTACTCGTGTTTTTACATATCAAATCAACAAATTCCCAAGAAAATATCAAATTATTGATACCAACACAAAACATTGCATTGAAATTCAAAAATTGCAATAAATTGCAATCAATTATATCACTTGACCAGACTTACCAACAATGACTTTAACACCAATGAATTCAACAATAAGACCGATTTACTAATGAAATATTTTCTTTTCGGTTCCTTAATACGTCTTATATCCATTTGTAAATCTCTTCGTTACTTGATGCACTAAGATTTTATAAATATTTATTGGAAACTAATTTTTGTTGTGATTAATGTTTTACTCACTTTCCTAAGCTAATTTCGATTTAATTTAACAAGCCTTTCCTTTATGCTCGTCCATGGCTTTGGAATAATGTAAATGAATTGGATATGTTTTTATTTTCTATTTTTAATTTATTTCAAAAACAATTTGTAAGCACTTTTTTTATTAAATTTTTTGGTTTTCTTTGACTTTAGATTTTCACGATCTTTTAATGGTAATTTCATCAATCATTTGACTCTCATAAACCATCAATTTTTAAAGACAATTTCAAATTCTCAACAATTCAAATATATTCAAAGGAATTTTTAAAATATACGATTAACATTTTAAAAATTTTAATTCTTAATCTTATCAAATTTAAATATTTTTTAAAATTAAATCATAATCTCATCAATAAATTTTACATAAAATAGAAATTTTAATGAATAGAAAATCGATTTTTTTAAAAATCAATAAAAGACAACAAGAGCACTTAAAATGGCATTGTTTCATATAAAAACTGATGTCTAATATTGGTATGAACTACAGAATTGTGTTACTAATTTATAAATACAAATATTTATAATAAATATAAATAAACAAAATGTAACCCTTTCGCAGCGGCTTTCCTTTTTAGATTTTAAAAGATGTTTTTAAATATATTATATTTGCATTCATTTTTTATATTATATATAAAAAACCAAATTAAAAATTAAAAACTTTACAAGACTATTGGGACAAATATGCCCCGCCAAAAAAGGACTTTTTTTGTTTTTCATCTCTGATTTCTTTATAAGTGACATAATATTTTTTATAAAATCTGATTCATAGTCAAATTTTGTAAAAAATATTATGAAAATTTAATATGTTAAAAAAAATATGTTCAAGTTAATATGCTAATTTGTTGACAATATTCCTTACCTTTTTTATTTTTCCCATGGCTGTTTGTGGAAATTCTTTTTCGAAATATTTTTTCAGACGCCTCATTTCTGGACGGGTCATGCCGATGGATAAAAGGTCAATTTCGTCAACATATTTCAGTTGGGCAGTAAAACGAATCTAAATAGCCGAATTGATAATAATGCTATTATAGAGTTTCTAAAATTGTATCATTGCTATTATGATTTCGATTAAAAATCCTTTTTTAAAAAATTGAATGTTATAAATTTCATAGATGAATAAAATTGGTCATCGAAATTAATCAAGAAAGCTAAAGTGCCGAAAATTTGTTACAAAGGAAAATACGTTGTTGATCTAGTAATAATGAAAATAAATGAAATATTATTATTGAGAAATTATTAAGAAATCATAGAAAAATAATTAATTTAAAAAGTTTATAATATTTGATTTCAATTTTTTTAAATGTAATTACAGTCAATTCTTTTTTTATGCCACAGAAAACCGCATAAAAAAGTCACGACTTATGTTGTATAAATATAGATATGTTTCATAAATTTCGAAAAGTAAATAAAACTAAAAATTCATTAAGAGTTGGCGGAGAAATTGAAAAAACATAAAATTGCGTAATAATGAATATTAAAAGTTTAATAAATTTTTATGCTTTTAAAAATTTTGAAAAATTTGAAACAGAACCTTGTGATTTGAATGATTCTCTATTCAAAAATAACTGCTTGGTTTAGGTTTGACAAAGATTAGTCCTATTCTGGGCCGAAGTGGAAAAACCATATAACTTCAAAAACGCATAAAAAAATTGACTGTATTTAAAACTGAAGAACTGAGAAGTGTAAAATAATTTATGCAAGTGTTTTATATGATATAGCATTTATGTATTTAAGAAATTGACAAATAATTGTATTATTATCGAACATGAAATCGATATAGACAACGACAATCATTACTTGAAGGAATAGTATGTGCAAATATAAATTCTAAAAAATCTGGTAGAGTTGAAAACTGATAATCGAAGGCATAGAAGCGATAAAAAAAAGATATCTCTTCATCGACGAAAAGAATAAGGTTTTTTATATTAGCAGTTCATGGTGAAAATTATAATTAATGCCAGCAAATTATAAAATATCTCATTTAAGAAAAGATAACGTGAAACAATCAGGACAGTTACTATTTCCCTATAAATGTGACACGGAGTTCGTCCAAGTAACACAAAACAAAGATCATGATTCATGTAAGTTTAGTAAAGCTTCTTGCCAAATTTAGTAGCTAATTGAGTTACTTTCACGCTATGTTTATTCATGTCAAGTTACCTTGTAAGATGTTGCGTTAAGTTGAAAATATATTTTGGGGCAATGAGAGTATTAAATTAATTTTAAATAATTATCATTCAATTTTGATTATTTAACTAATTTATAATTTAATAAAGTAATAAAATAATTAAACCAGCTATGTCAAAGAAATATATAAAAATTGGTCAAATGAAATTATTGTAATAATAAATAAGCATAGGACCGAGGTTTTATTTAAATAAAGATTAAAAATAAATTCTTATACTATTACAAGTATAGAAATTATTTAATTTGCAAAATGTTGTTTGTTAAATAATTAGTTCCATTAAAAGATATGATAATGAAGGAATAAGATTTCTTTTGACGAAATAATTGCCTCCAATTTGTGACGAGATATATTATTGAAAAACTTTTTGTCGGTGCTGCCAATTTTATTTCTAAATTTCTAATTGACGTTAGAAATAAAAATCATTTTTATCAGTAAAATAATTAAAGTTCAAAATAATTTGTATTTTGTCAAGATAAATAGCGAAAATTATTTTATTAATATATTAATATAAAATATTAATATTTTAAATATTTTATTTAAAGTATTTAAATCAGATAGAATTTTACCAAAGTAACTCAAGTTTTCTGTACTGCCATTCCAAGTATAACAATTGAAAAAGCCAATGCCGAAAATTTGTGTTACATGGGAGAAAAATTGATCAAGTCATAATTAAATATTAAAGGAAAACGAAAACGGATCAAAGGTGACCAGAAAATAAAAATCAAAGTATTACATCATATATAAATGTTTGTACTAATGCAATCAAAATTGATGCAAACTTGCGTTTGAAGTTTAACAAAACCTTATAATTAAATAAATTATTAATTATGCAATGAATTATAGATGAAAGACATTAGATGACAATTTAATAACCATTTGTGAGCAATAGTGAATGAACTTTTAATTTATTTTAGAAATATTATTAATTTAAATGTGACAAATTATAAATGTTACAAATAAATAATAAAATATAAACAAGAACCTCAAAATTGAAGCAAATAAATGTATTAAACAAATTATAAAGTAGTAATATTAGTTTTTTTACCACCACTCTCAATATGTAAATAAAATAAAAATATATATAAAATTATTTTGCACCCTAAATCAAACTTATCGGTTCGCCTATTCAAATGAGATGAACAATTTCTTATCGCTTCATGAAATGAAAGTAAAAAACAAAATAATGTTTACTGCCACCTGGATTTTAATGTCAGTAAACGTTTCCTCATTAGATAATACAATGAAATTTTGTATTTACAATTGAACTATATAGGTAAATACGCAGGTTCATTTTATATGTAACCACCTTCCGCTTCCAAGGACTTCGTCCAGCAGTTTACCAGCAACATAGGACCATTTTCGAAGAAAGTAGCATAATTTTCATTGAGAAAATATTGTTTTAGTCTCGTAATATCCTCTTTGGATTCAATTCTCTACCCTCGCAAATGTTTCTTTAGGTGATCAAACAAGAAAATATCATTGGTAATTGCATTCACAGATCGGTGACCTTTTGTTGTCTTGATTCCTGGGTATATGTCTGTATTGTTCGTATATTTTGCAATCAAACCATAATGAGCATGAGACATTCGTATAGATGTCCCTGAAAGAAGCATTTGTGGTGGCTTTTCTTCTGGAAACAACCATTCACGAGACTCAGACCTAATGGTGGCTCATCCTATGCGATAATGTTCTTCAAAAGACGGATAGCGCTACGAAATTCGACTTGGTACATTTTTTTTAAAAACACATCGTAAACAATGTCAATAAACGCTCACTTGGTAAAATAAATTCAACAATATTTACTGATAGATATTCAGTGTTTTAAGTTAAAAATTTCATGGATTTATTAATTTCATTTCTGTTCACATCACATAACAAGCTCATTTTAATGATAGTAAAGTGGTAAAAGTCAAAATGAATTGAAAAAGAAAATAAGACACATGCATATTTTTACACTGATTACAATTTGACTAGTAACTGAAGTCAGGCTATATCAGAGATGTGACCCGAAAGAAATAAATGATTTACAGTTCCGAAAAATGCAACATTCACAGCAACATTACAGTATACTAAACTTGACGCCTCCTAGTTATGTTAATGAGTTATAGGAGAATATTAAAGGATACAGTGCCCATAATTTGTCATCTTTTGTTGGTTACATGGGCGCCCGTAGGGGGTGGCAAGTGAGCACTTGCTCTCCCTGGATTGATTGGAAATAGTCAAATAATGTTACTTTTACCCGTCAATTACATTGAATTGCATTAAATTGAAAAGTGAAGGATGCCAGAGATGTTGTTTAGCATTTTTAAAATGTTACAATATTCAATCAGAAGGAAAATTATAGGGGTATGTATATTATTTTTTAGATTTTTGAGTATGCAACATTTTGTAATGTAACCTACACGAAAAAGCTCGTCGAAAAGTAAACCAGGAAATTAAATTAAGTGTAAAAAGTTATAAAGTTATAACATCTTGTACTACATAAATGACTTCTATATTTTTTAAATTTTAAATATAAAGTTAAAAAATAATTTGAAAGAAAATATGCCTTTGTTTTAATAAGTTCAGCAATATAACAGTGTTATTTTAAATTATTTTCAAAGAAGTATGTAAATCTTATTTATTCTTTTTATTTGTCTTCCTTGTTACTTTTAGGCATCATGGATATCCGGAAATTTTTAAAACCTCTCAGACAGCCACAGAAATCGATTCCAGATGTTGAAGAAATAACGTTAACTCCTGTCTGTAAAAAACGGAAAACAGATGCTGTTGCTTGTTCATCTGCAGCAGCCATGCTATCACCAGAACCAGACCCTGACAAGCTTGAAAGTGGATATACTAGGTTAACCAAAGACATTGGACTCTATGTAAAATCTACTACGAAGATTCCTATCGATCTTAAGCTTAAGTATCGTTTGCTAACTGATCCATACAAGCCTCACCCGTCATATGAAAACATTACTAAAAAATCTTTGCCCCAACTAGAAAATTTTCTGTGGGCGCCACTGGTTAGTTAATTGGCAGATATTTAAAGGTATGCCTGGTGATAGAGAAAGGATATATTGAGCATCACTAGCTTGTAACAATAAAAGTATATCTGGAAAGAACGAAATACTAGACAGTAAAAAATAATATCTTATGTATAGAAATAGTTACGTTAGTTTTGAGAAAACACTTAAATTAGCCACTAGTTCAACACAACCCAAAAAGGATTAGAATTTCAAGAGCTTTATATATTTGTGTATATAATTTAAATACCCAAATAATGGTTTAGCCATTTTGGCAATTGAGAATGAAACTGCTGATCAGGAAGTAATAAAAAAGTAACAAGCGAGAAAAAAATTTCCTGTGATTTTAGCGTAGTTGATATTTATTTGTTTGGTTTTTATAGAATATAAGTTTTGTTTGTTTGATTGTGCAAGTAATAAAAATGTATGATTGATAATTCATAATTACGTAAAAATTATCTGTTTTATATTGGTTGGCTGCTAATTTTATTTTGCAAGTCCCTTTCTAAATATATGTTTAAGGATCAGAAATTTGTCTTTTTGTACAGAGCCAAGTAAACGCTATATATATATAGAATTTTTTTACACATAGCTATGCGTAAATTTGTATTGCCAAAAAACAAAAAGTTTCTGAAAAGTAGCTTGCTATCCAAAAGCTCCGAATCGGCCGTCTTTATCGCTACATTTTGTCAAGAAATTCAAAACCAGTATTTATTCTCAAATGAGAGTCATATTTTAATTTTCTTGGAGCAACATGCCCTTAATAATCATTATTATTCAACAGTATATGGTTCGAGGGAAAATATTCTCAACTTTCGTTGCCAGTCCAAAGTTCCAAAGAAAAGTGACGTTTTGGATCGCAACCAGTGCTCGCAGGATTTCAAAGCCATAATTATATCTTTCTCATGAAACAATGAATGCACAAATCTATTCGATCATGTCTTTTTTCATTTATTTATTCTCATCAACAGGACAAAAATTACAGATTCAAACCAGATCTAGCATCATTTCATTACCCCCTATCAATGAAGGACGTTGTCGGTGAGCTCAATATTGAAGTGGTCTCCAAAGACATGAATCCCCCAAATACTCTAGACTTGGGGCATTCTGAAACAGATGTTATATGCCAGGGCATTAGAGGCAAGCATCTATGCACAAGTGCCACTGCACCACAAATTTTGCTTTGGGAAAGTTTATGTACAGCCTGTACAGAAAATGATGATTGTTTTGGAATAGAAAATCAAGCATATTAGGCCTAAGCAGCTGTGTCTCATGTTGTACTTATTTATTCGTACATTTAAACCTGAACCAGTATGAATGTAACCATTTCCCCCTCTGCTATGTTGGACTTTATATCGATAGTTCAGATTTTAAGTTGTCACCGGTTATGTAAAAAAAGAGTATTTTGAAGTTCTAATGTTTCTGTATTTTGTTTGTTTCGGAGAAATAACATATATAGCTTACTAGTAACTATCCTTTATTTGCTATTTATTTGTACATACGGAATCAAACCTTGATTGAATATTTGATATTAAAAGACTTTCAACGTTCTTCAGTGTTGGAGGACATTTAGATTTTATAATAACTCCTCAAAATCGTTTTCCCCCATTTTTTATAATTGTTAAATATAGATGTTCGGATATAAGAGTCTATTCCGGTAATCCCTGTTACGATCTCACTTCTTATAAACACTTTTAATTTGAAAGGGAATTTTTGTCATAGTTCTTTTCTGTTTTACATTTTCTCATTTACATTTAATAACCACAAGCCGGGAGTTTTACGTCACATTTGGGAGGAGGAAAGGCAATTGCTGCGGTGGATATAAGCCAATGAAAACTAAAATCATTATTGTGCAACCACAAGCTGTTATTTGAGTTCAGTGTTATTCCAAACCAAATTTCAAGCAACCAATAGAAATTTGCCATCAGGACCGCGTTCACAGAGAGAAACGTATTTAAAGCCTGCGGGACAGAGGGTAACTTTCAGATGTTTTATAAAAAATGGACCTGAAAAGTTCTGTCGTTATTCACTCATCAGCTGAGTGTATATTTCGATTTCAATGGTGCTAATGCTCCACTGACCCCCCTTTCGCCCTGTTCATCAATTAACAACAATAAAAGCAATAAACAATTGCTAAAAATTACATATAAATACATTTACCAATATTAGCATTCATAAAATATAATTATAAATGCAATTAATAATATAATTATAATTAATATTATATAATTTATTATTTATTTATTATTATTATTATAAATGCAAATATAGAATTTAGCATATGATTTACTTTTAATTTTAGATTTAACTCATCAAAATAATGATCCAGCTGGGCTTCTTTGAGAAATTCCAGCAAGTTATCCATTCCAGTACTGTTGCTTGAAACCGATCCATTATTATTAAATTCGTATCCATTTCTAAACGAGCTCGAATTATTGTCTGTGAGCATAATTTGATTGTAAAATCTCTAAAAAATAATTTATCTAAAACCATAATGAAAAAAATAAAATTTAAATAACTTTTTACTAAAAACAAATATAATTCAATTAGAAAATCTTATAAGATATTGAAATAAATTAGCAAGTTAAAAAATTGTTTTGGCATTTGTTACTTTTTAAAATGAGTAATCAAACAAAATTACATCATCAATAAAAAGTAAGCAACTAAAATCTCGGAAAACAGTAACACATGTATTTACATTCAGAGCAACACGATGTAATAGTTAATAAATATACAAGTAGAAATAAAAAATATATCAAAATACATATCAAAACAATGGAAATTAAATATTCGATTAATATTAAACGTAAAATTTTACAATTAATGATAATTAACTTTTAAAATACTTTAGCAATAGTTACATTTAGTGTTTCATAAAAAGTATTATCAATCAAATGTCATAAAATTTTATAATATGATTTGTATTGTAAAATTAAGAATAAAATAAAAAGCGCAAATTCAGTTACGCAAAAACGGTATTATATAATTAAAAAAATATCTTACATAATATAGGATATCAAAGTAATATTATCATTTTTTAAAATATAAAGAAAATAATGAATTAATTTTTACTTTATAATAAAAATATAACCTTTAATTAATGCACTTAAACAAACCTGTAATAACTGAATTCAAACTAAAATTAGAATACATTATATTAAGTTACTTAGGCTTTATTTAATGGCATTGTTATTATATATTAACAATTATCGATCTGACTCCAAGGCTTGGAGTCCAAGAGTGTATTATTTATAACGATATTCATGAATTCCAATGACCTAAAACTTTATTGATTATTACAATTGATTACAACGATGATATTAATTTCAACACACTTTTCAAATGCTTTGGTGCTTGTTACAACCCTTCGAGAAGAATAGCACAATAACAATACTCTGATCACACGACCACTTGACTACTGCTGGTGATGGATAATCTACCACAGTTGATTTGGTTGCCTTCTTGGGTTGATTTTAGTTCTTAAACTACTTCTAATTATTACATTAATTTCTACCAATTAATAATTTCAACAATCAGATTACTCCCCTGTTTCACCATAATTTATTTTACCTTCTTTTTGCTTCTCCTCTTTGTTTCTGTTTTGTATTAGCTTGTGCCTAGCTTTTATACTTTTTCATCTAATGGCACATATTGATAATAGATTTGTCTTTCAACCTATTCCATTGGGCACTCTGTAATCTCTGAAAGTTTTCGAGATAAACATTTTTCTTACGGTGTCATTTCTCGGCTTCTCAACGCCCTTTCTTTATTCTATCTTGAATAGGCTTTTGAAACAACAAGATAATTTTAACTTTGTTTTTGTTTTTAGTTTTTATTCTTTTGAACTTGTACTTGTTAATTATGAATGACCTTTTTTTATTGAATTGTTTGCTTTTATTAATTTTCTTCTATTCCCTTCTCATTTTTAGATATCTCTTTTCCACTCCTATTTTACTGAGTTCCAGAACCGCATCTCATTCTTTTATCATCATCACTCCCAATCATTTTAGGCATTTAATAATAATTTTTGTTTTGTTAATTAGGTATCCCTAACACCTCTAAAATCTTCTCCTGCTTGACATTACAACTGTATAGAAACATAGGTAGGGAAAACGATATACAAAGACTGAATAACATAAAATATTTAACGTCCCGACCTCTCACTCATTTCTTTACATACAACCATCTACATCCAGTCAAATTTTACTTATTGCTTTAATTAACACTTTTTAAACTAAGGTGATGCTTTCTCGTTCAATGTTTTTGAAAGTGTATTGATATAACTTCAGAGTAGTCTAATGTAAATATCTATGAAGGTCCGGATGGTTTGAGTGTGTGAGGTTATTAAACTTTAGAAAATCTCAACTTGTAGTGCAATATGTCAATGTTGATTGTCATACTTATATTTTCGATTAAAGTATGCCTATGCGCATGTTCGAAAAGAAAATTTTCGAATAATTTATATTATCAGTTTCCTTTCAAGCTACTACCCGATTATCATTCTGCAGATAATAAATTCCATGAAAATATTATCGCCTCGTTATTTATACAGTCATATTATGACTTATCTTATCCGTCCATCTCTTCGCTCTACAATACAAAAATAATTATTTACATCGAAAATATTTTATGTCAAATTTACCCTCAACTTTTCCTTCATATGATACTCTTAAGAAGATTAGAATAACAATTTTAAAGAATTTATGTATGACAGGTAATATATTGTTGGGCCAATACAATGATTTGTTTAAATGGATAGTAAATAGCATGCAAACACAGAACGCAGATTTAAAATCAGACCTATTAACACCAAATAAACAACCCTAAACTATGAGGAAAATATAATTAAATATAATATCAAAAACTTAAAAGTAAATTAAAATAATAACAGATATGCACCAAGATCAGCACGAAACTAACACAAAATTAACAGGATAACAGAAAGATTTGACCGAAAATAGATAAATTTATAAAACCAACATTTTATTTTAAAAGCTGGTTGAAAATAAAATATTTCAAATAGGAAATATTCAATTAAAATATAAATAAAATGAACTATCTATTTAATGCAAGAAAAGGATAAAATTAAAATTAGATAATACAAGTAAACCCAAGGTCAAATTTTGTTTTAATGCATCAAAAAGAACACGCAAGGTTAGGGTCACAAAATAGGTATAAATACCGATATATTTTCACAAGATTTACACACTGAAACCCAAAAAAAAGCACTTTTCTTTTGTGAAACGCTGAAAACACTTTTTTCTTGCTAAACATTTAGGGAAGGAAGAACGCTCGAGAATTTGTGAATCAACTTACACGATACATACTCAAGCAAACTACAAGTAAATCCCTGCTTGGGCGTGTTTTCTGCAAGTATAATGTGTATGAATGAAATGTAATGTTTTTGCCGTATTATATACTTCAACGAATCGTGTTTATTTTAATTTTGTCGAAATTTTCCGGCCTACAGCCAGCACATACCACATGTAATTAAAATCATATACACTATGAGATTGTGTAAATGCGGTTTCTCCGCCTATAATCTGTGCCCATGAAGGTCTAGTCGTGAGCAACGAAATATTCTAAACGTCAATTTTTTATTCATATAGGGGCGTTGAGTAGATTGAGAAGTAGTCTTTTGACCACTCCACTTTCTTTCTTCGTCCGAAAAATCGACCTAAAATCATATTCATACACAACGGCTCAAAATCATAAACATCGAGTAGCTCAGTAAGCACTCTTAAATCATAATATGAACACAATTTTAACATTAGGATTAAAATCAGACAAATGGGTGAGTGGGAAGAGCGCGAATTCAATGCAACGAATGATAACGAAGGTTAAATGTTAAAGCGTGATTCATTAGCTTTAAAAAAATATCAAATAGGATAAATAAACCTAAGGTCAACCCATGCTCCATAGTTTAAATAGAAATTCATCAATAACAAAATATCTAGTGACAAATATAACTTTCCTTAACGATTAACTACAAAGAGTTGCTAATTTTGAGAAAATCGAACAGCAAGGAGCTAAAATAAGTAAAAATCAAACAGTGAAGCAGTCAGTAACTAGAATTAAAAATAAACCATAATAAAAATTAAATCTAACATTAAATCCTGAGAATAACTTACAGATTACTCAAGCCTATAACGAATATTCATAATTGTCCGTGAAACCAGCTGGTACGACCAATATTTACTGCGAATTACATAAAAACCCCAGCAAATAATTTAATATAAACGAGATGAGCAAACTTGCAGATCGCCAAAACCAAATCGATTTATAAATAAGCCGTGTATAATCGTCAAGCATCGACAAACTCCAAACAAACATTATAATGCAGTTAAGAATCAGTATAAAATACAGAAATCAATTAAGAATAGCCACAACATATGCTTGATCCAAAATTGATTCCAGCAATAGTCATCAGGGTCGTTTGAAATGGCAGTTACTTCTCTCGACAGACATTTATAAGGTAACTCTTCTACAAACAGAGGCATCATCAGAATTAGAATAGCAAAAGTCCAAATAAATCCCTGAACAACCATAGACCCGATTGATAACGGAATACCCTCAGCTACGTGTTTTGAAATAATGGATAACAGCTAAATTAGTCGAAAAATACAATGTAACCTACTTAGTCACCACTACCATCGAACCCCAGGCATCACGAAACTTACACCTATGAAATTCTAATCATCATGAGAAATCAATCCTGTAAGCCATTGTATTTTTTTGAAAATTTGAACCAATCCCATGGTTGATTACACGGTCTACAATGCAAATAAATGTAGGTCGTAGGTGTTGAGTCAACCCCGATCTACTAAACAATAAAATTCAGAAAATAAAAATTTTGCTTGCAATAATACAAAATTTACGAAATCAAAAATAATAAATTTGCGCTGGAATTTATTAGCCCACTTGATAATGAATGATTTTTGTAAAGTAGGTGGTGTCGCCTATAAGTATAAATAGTGAGAGCATCGTTACTCAATATTCATTGCAGAAAGGTATGAAAAGAACTACGAGCAAACGAGCAACCCTGCCTACAAGATGCTCAGTCACCATAATTATAAATCCAATATTTGTTAGAATTGCGATAATATTCGCATTTTAATTATAGTCGAGACTTAATCGCGAAGAACCGAATCTTGGAACGACGGAGATCGGGTGGCCATTCGAGTAGCCCCAAAACTGGTGGCCCAATACCGACAGTCTTTATAGGACGCTGGTCTAGCTACTTTAGGAGAGGATTGCTGGCCGATGCGGAGAATTCCAGACAAGATGAAATGGAGGTACCCAGCCTCGCTATCAAACGCGAACCTAGCTGAAACATGGCTCGAGAAGCGCGCCAGCCCATGGAATTTTCACTCTCACCTAGAGGAACTCGTACGGAAGTTCCAATAGAAGGTTAAGATGGCCCAAAGGAGATTGGATCGAATCAATGCCGCCATCGCATCCGGAGAGATCCCCAGTACGGACGGATACGCGCAGGCGCTGGCACAATCGTGATCCTTCCGGCCAAACTATTCAATTGACCGATACGACATCGAAACCGGAGGGATGAAAACTCCTATCAATGTCAATATCCAACTAGACAGGAACATGATCGGTACATGAGACCCCTCTAAGATAAAAGATTCAGGGGGCCTTATTAAATATAAACTGAAAATTTGAAGAAAAAACCGCTTTAAATGATTAATAAACGTAAACTTAGTAGAAGGTTTTATTTAATTGAATAGTTAATAAACATAAAGTAACTTCTCTAATAAAGAATGTTAAATAACTCTTAATTTAATTAAATCAACCATTGTAAGTCATAGTTATACGAACACCAACGATTAAGAATGTTTGGCATAAAATAATATTGCCACATAAATTTACTATAGAATTGAAACAGCAATTCCACAAAAATTAATGTACAACGACAGTCAAAAAAATGATTCCATTGTTACTTTTCACTAAAATTGCTATTATTTTATTCTTTTTCCCTTTAAATATGAATGCCACCTATGTTATCAACCAAGAAATGATCCGACTCCAAAAAACGAATACAGATCTCCACCAGAAGATACTACAAATCAGTAAAGAATGCCAAATGGTCAAGTCAACTTGGATAGAACCCGGACGTGTGAAGAAATTGTACCAGAAGATGAATGTAGCTCAACGTGGTTGGCAGGAAGAGCGGCAAATCGTGCTGGCGTTACGCAATCAAATTTTGGGGTTAGAGATAGCGTTAACTGCTAGCCAGGAGGTCAATACGGTTACTCTTCCTTAGTTTTTGTCCCAGTTTAACTGACCTATCATGAGCGGGAGGAGCCCAGTTCGGCAACTAAAAATAACAGACCCCATTCACGTCCTGGAAGATCGGAACGTCGACGACGTCGTTTACTAACAGCAAAAAAGCCCAATGGAATGTTGGAGATAGAATAAATGATTCGAACGAATAGTTTAATCCAATAATGATCTGAAGTTGTTATAATATAAAAATAAATGACTTAGCTATTAATCGAATAATTATCGTTTCTCTAGTTCTAATTTTTTGTAATAAACGATGAAGATCCAGTAAGTTAAGAGAAAACGTAACAAATGAATTGTTTGAAAGTTAGGGACAAAAAGTATAAGTCAAGCACATACCTTCTAGCGGTAGCTCGCTGAACCCAACTGTAGGCCGAGCATTAGCAGTTTTAGAAAAAAAGCTCACCTTTGGCGGTATCAGAACCATTGGTTACATTTTCAACGTTGTCTAGCAACGGGTCAAGGTCAGATATCCAGTAACTCCACAATATACATATATATATATATATAGGGTGGCCCAAAAAACATTTTTGTCAAATTTTTTTGGAGAATTTTGTTTTTTGTGTTCTCATTGACATCAAAAAAGCACATAAAAAATTTCATGACTTCACTTAGTACTGCTTCATTGACATTGAAATTTTAAATCAATTTGAATGAATTTTGAATGTATGTATATATAAAACACACAGAAAATGCCAAAAGGTTCTGGAAATTTTTATAAAATTTCTAGAAGATTCTAAAAGCTTCTAAAAAAATTGGAAAACTTGAGGAGGTTCCGGGAAATTCTAGAAAACTCTAGAAGTTTTGATATACATATAAATAGCCAGCTTTACGAGTGCATTTTAAATTAGTTACAAAATCAAGTGTTCATTTAGTTATGACTACTAGGTCAAAAGCTGTTGTTTATTTAATTGGTGAACCATCTGAAGGTTTTTCTGAACGAATTCTTCTAACAGTGACAATAGTTTTGAGTGTCTACTTTCATTTACACAAAATTAATTAAGTGCCTAAGAAAGATTATATTTCTGATGTCGTTCAAAGAGTACTGAGCATTAGGGATAAAGCGTGTATCCCCACGGCTGAAAAACTGGCTATCATTAAAAATTTAGAAATACTTATTGAGAAGTACGTAGAGGTTGAGAAGAATACTAAAAGAGGAGCCGAGGCTCAACGTGGGAAGGAAGTTGACTTTGTTAGCTTCACATCCTTCATCTTTGTCATCGCTCATGTCAATGCTCACACTATGATCCGAATTAAAGAAGACATGTTTTCATTCATGACCAGCGAACTGAACGCAAAATGATAACGGTAACTGAAGATAAAACATTGGCAAAGACGAAACAGCAAGCTCAAAAATTGAAGAATGGGTTGCTTGAAAGACTTGCACAGGAAAAGGGAAAAGATATTGCTGTAATCCAGTATGTTGCTACACCAAGCAGAAGAGAAGGATAACGACAACCATTTATTACTTGTGTTGATGAAATTGACATCAATACTGCCCAAACGAAGTTGCTTGAAAGCTATCGATATTGTTTTGACATTGGTAGCCTCTGCTCTTGATTGCACTAGAATAAGTCATAGACAGGTAGTACACATCCTTGTTGTGATGAGAGTTGGGATGCAGAAGCAAAGGATATTGCTTTGTCAAGGAGTAGTGTGCAAGGAGCCAGAAAAAAACATCAATCTAAAAAACAACTGATATCAAGAAAAGCTTCCAAATTGATGGACCACTGGTAGTCCATTTTGATGAGAAGTTATTTCCAGTAATAGATGGTATTCCAGAGAAGGAAGATCGTGTCGCTATCCTGGTTTTTGGATTATGTGTTGAGAAGCTTTTGGGTGTGCCAAAAGTTAAACAAGGAACACGAAAACTTGTTTCAGAGGCTGCTGCAAATATTTATAAGGATTGGCGATTGACAGAAAAGATCTCTGCCATGTCGTTCGATACAACTGTGGCAAACACAGCCAACATCAATGAAGCATGTGCTATTCTTGAAAAAAAATTGAGTAAGAAACTGCTTTGGTTAGCAGTAGTGCAGATTTACGGCAAACGGCTCCAACCACTCTAAATCTAAGTCCCAAAATTGGAAACTGACAAAATTAAAATTTTGTGAAGTCAACTCAAAACTCTTTTTTCCACTTGTGAATTTTCCGCTTGAAAATTTCCAAATTGGAAATTTACAACTTGAGAAAAACTGAAAAACGTTAATGGAACCGTTTGACCTATATCTGCACTACTTGTTTAATTAACAATATTGAAATTTTGAAATTTTCAATATTTCAAATATTCGCATATTGACTACTTCACATTGTTGAATTTTACAAATTTGAAATTTTGTAAATTTGTAATTTCGTAATTTTGTAATTTCGTATAAATCTGGAGTTGTCGGGCAGTCATTGAGTTGAAAGCGCTCAAATTTCAACTCAATGACTGGAAAATTTGATAAATTCAAAATTCAAAATTTTTAAATTATATAATTTTTTTAAAAAATTAAGAGTACTTTGAAAAAAAATGTCAAATAATTCTTTGGACGAATCTTCTTCTTCAAGCGAAAATATTCTAATTCATCAAGAAAAAAAATGTTATGAATATGACAAAACATTTAAAAATATTCAAGGACTCAAGTCTCATAATAAAAGTCGGTTACATTTAATAAAGGTGAATGGGTTAAATAATGTAAATTCAAAAGAATGTAAAAATGTGGTAGTAGATTTTTAAATTCTGGTTTTAAAGCTCATTATAGAGCATGTAAAGGTTTCGGTAGAAAAGAACGAGAAAGATTTTTAGTTAATAATAAAGAACTTGAAGAACTAGAAAAGAAACACCAAGAATTATTCGAAAAAGAAATAAAAAGCATGGAATTTCTGCTGTTCGTTCAACTGTAAAAATTGGAACACCTCGAGATTCAGAAGGTGGTGTTAAAGAATACATTTTATTCAACAAGGACAAAATCCTTCAAGAAAGAAATACTTCAATGAAAAAATTTAAACATGTAAAATTTCGTGTTGATTTGTACATCACATATAATAAACTTCAAATTCACGACAATCCTTTAACCATTGCAGCAATGTCACCATTTTTCAATTTATTCAACAAACCTCGAGATGAGTCAATAAACAAAAGAAGTTGTAACAAAGTCAACTCTCCCCAAATCAGAGGAGGAAAAGCAGTACTTGCTCCAAACTGTTGAATAGAATAGCAGAGTTTTCAGATGCAAAAAATGAATTGTGTTGAAGAGATCGTACTTTGAAATACTCTGCAATACAGTCAGGTTAATGTTTCATGTAACTAATATTATATTACTTCTTAATTCCTACTGTGTAATATAATTGTTCTTTGTATCTAAAACATTGAAAAATTGTCATTTAATGCAACTGCCGAATACCATAAAACATGAGATAACAAATGCACTGAGGCAGTATTTATAGGAGCTTAAATGTTAGGGAATTTGGTATATACATGTTTTAAATCACAGTGAACCAGAAAACTAAAATGCTCATGATAAAAAACCAACTTTATTTTTTTCAATTATGAAATGAACCCCCAGTAAGTAATGAACACAAGCTTTCAGTCAGCAATCAGTGAACCCATATGTATACCACGGCTTTAGAAGATTACATTAGGTGCGCTAACTTTAAGACTAGCATCCAATCATTTAGTACAGTACCAAAGTTGCATAGGAACGGGTATCAGCTGGTTAAATTAGAGCTTTGAAGATGTGTTACGTTGGTAATAGTTGCCGGGAAGCTTAGTAGACCATGTAACATACCAATAGATAGATTGATAAGTGAAAATTTTTAATACAATTTTTGAAAATTAATTAATTAAATTAATACTTCATTTTTCAAATAGTTTTTAAATCCATAGAAAGGTATTTAAATATTACTAATCTTTAAAAGTCAATACATCAAGTTGTTTTAATATTGAATTTTAATGGTTTATATGAATAATGGTTTTTGAAAAGAGTACGCAATCTGCCCGATGGATTTTCTCAAAAGAACAATTATTTGAGTTAAGAAAAAAAGCAAATAATAATTCAAAAGCTCAATTACGTAAATACTTCAATGATGATATTCAACACTGTTTTATTAATGGAGATGAAGAGTTGAAAGTAGTCAACCTTTTTCTGAGTATGATTCGTCATTTTTATCGAAAGTTCGTTCCTACTCTTCCAATACAGGTTTTTGGAGTTTCAGTTACTTATTTTCGTAGATTTTTTTTAAAACATTCTGTTATGGATTTTCATCCACGTGAAATAATAGTAACAGCTATATATATTGCCTGTAAGATACTAGAGTTTTCTATATCTATGGATACATTTATTAAAAATATTCCTAAAAACAGTGAAAAATACCATTCATATATCTATAATTCTGAATGGTTTTTAATTGATCAACTAGATTTCGATTTATGGGTATATACTCCTTATGAACCATTCAAATCTTTCATGGTTGAATTTAGAACATTTTCAATTGAAAAAGAATTAATGAATGTAATGAGTGATCACTATGAAGGGGAATTAAATCGAATCATAAATGATCCAACATTAAATCGTCAATTTAATGACACTGTTCAATCGGGTTATAATATCATCAATGACTGGTACGAAACTGATTTAATGATGATTTTTAAACCCAATGATGTCGCGTTGGGTGTTGTTGAAGTCTGTTGTGGTAATAAGGATATTTTCAGTGAATTTCTATTTGATTATGTAGCAAAAAAAGATATAATTGAACACGAAAAAATTATTACCATTCTTACCCAAATTAAAGATTTTATTAAACAAGAAATGAATGTCTCTGGAGTTGATAATTTAAAATTCTTCGAAAGTAGAATAGATGCTTGTAGAAATCCTAAATATAATCCTCAACATGAAGTCTATCAATCATTTAAAAAAGAATATGATGAAAAGTTTAACAATTTTGATTAATAAACTTATTTTGTTAAATAAATATTGTTAATTTAAAGTATTATTTTATTGCTTTAATAAATTTATTTAATTTGGAACAATGATATATTTCAGAAAGAAATTTATTTTTATTCATTGCCGACGAATTTTGCATTGAAATTTTTTGTTTTGTGTAATTTCAAAACCCAATCTTTTCCGTTGTACTGGTTATATAAATATATTGACTAATTTCATACAGTTGAAGTTTGAAACGTATTTCATATTAAATGTGAGAATAGTACTGGTTTTATTCATGAATTAAAATTTAATTTGCAAGACTGAATGGATAATACATTATCCGCTTTGTGTCATGACAAAAGAACTAATGCACAGTTTTTTCAGAAACAGAATTATGCATAATACGTGTCGCTTCACGAGTAACTATGCAGTTACTTTATCGTTTATGGAGATATGTTTCCGATAATGTATACGTACATATTACAAGAAACTACTGTCGAGGTTCCTGTGAGGTTTTATCCGAAAAATCGACCTAAAATCATGTTCATACACAACGGCTCAAAATTATAGACATCGAGTAGCTTAGTGAGCACTCCTAAATCATAATATGAACACGATTTTAACCCTAGGATTAAAATTAGGCAAATGGGTGAGCGGGAAGGGCTCGAAATTAATGCAACGAAATATAAATGAATAATACAAGTAATGAGTGTTAAAGGAAAAGTAATTTTAGTGTCTAGCATTAAACCTAAATTAGAAGAAGTTGAATAGAATTTATTAAATAAGGACGCGATTTTAATATAAATAATTATACCTAAGGTCGATCCATGTCACAAAACTTAAAATAACGCTTGACTAATAAGCAAGATAGATTGACAAAAATCCGAATTTTATTGATAGCTAGATATGCGAATAGCTAATACTGAATAGAAAATGATTAGGACTAAATAAGGATAAGAAAAATTTAATACGTAAATTCGGGTAGTAGTAACAGTTACTAGCCATATAAACTATAGTGAGGACTAACTTTCCACTCAATAAAAATAGAAAATATAAAAATATAGTACTGAAGTTTTACCCTAAAATCAAAGTACAACAATGAAAAGGCCTTTAAAGACATACAAATTTTATTCACCCATAAAATAACATGATAACTCCAGGCATAATTTGAATGATGGATTCACTGCAGTACATGCGCACTTTTTGAAATGAAATTTGCATAAAACCGATGAATCTTCGAATCCCACGATAGTGTTAGACGCTTGAAATACCCGAACTAACATTTATAAGTTTCCACCCGTCAAATACCAAATGAATTCAACTGACAATAGGGATTGGCCAAGTACGCTGAATGAAAACGAACACGAAATTAAAAAATCCGATAGAACAATAGTGCCCATCGAGATCACAAATTAATTAAAATAAAAATCCACGAACGAAAAATACCAGTGAATATAAAGTGCACATACAAATTGAATGACAATGATATGCGATCAATTGCTGTTGATTTTGAGTAGTAGATCAGCCAACCTTAAAATTATTATGAATAAATGTCGGCCAATCACACAATCCAACTAGACATCACATTCTAGCGAATGATATTAAATTAATGAATTACACAAGACGCGCTACCTATTCCACGTGAACCAAAAAGTTTTTACAAAGAAAAATGAAATCATTTCGAGAAGGATTTTAATAAATAAAACGGGGTGAAGCAGTCCTCCGCACCAAAAGTTACGCCTTGATAATATAAATAGAGCGACTTTAATGACTAACCATTATAAAGCTGAGATCATGAAAAGATCAGACATCACGAAAACTACGCCAAGGAGAAAAGCGAGAGATCGACCAATGAGAGCATATAAAACAATCGACGGTAGGATAATACCACTATCTTCTCCGAAGAAAGTAAGGATATATTAATTAATTCGATTTACGTAAAATATTCATCTACTGAGTGTACAAAAGAACCGCAGTGTTAATTAAGAAGGCCAGATGCAGACATCACAAATTCAGTGGAAGAGACGAAACTGACTCCGCATGGGTCAAGAAGGTTTGTGACTTCAGAACGCGCGGACATACAATTATTATAATTATATTGCTGGATAATTAATATGGATTTATTAATATGGTAATACTACCGTAGAGAGAACATGAAAAATAACTGAGATATAAGTTAAATTAGAGTGGAAGAGGGTTGCACACGGTGATTATAGACACTTGACGAGGGTTGTCATTCTGATGATTTAGTTCAAAGAACCTGCATGAGGATGAGACTGGTTCGGTGGCCGCATTTACTCGTCCACATCGATGTCCGTTGGGAAACATCGACGTTTCGCGGGGCGATATGGAGGAGGATTTATGTTGATGTTAAAGTCGATTCGGGAAGAAGGTCCTGGTTCATCTGGCAAAGGCAAGCGTTCTGGTAACCTGCCTGTTAGGAACACGATTTCATTGGGGTCTAGACCCATCCGTTCCAATGATCGACTTGATGCCGGAATCTCGTCTTCGTCATCCACTAAGTCTATGTGGATAGACCTGGCTGGAGAGCGGAAAACGACACTGGGGGCGTAGATTATGTCTGCTTCCGTATCAGGGAACTCGAATTCCTGATACGGGGGTGGCAGGTCCTGTATCGAGTAAGGAGCATTAGATGGCTCCGCCGCGCTGAAGAGACTCGCGGCTCTACGTCGTTGTTCGCGACGGCGACGGTTGCGATTGGGTCGTCGCCTGGCGGCTCCAGTGCGTGGTTCGACCACGGGAATTTGCGGGTTTTCGGAGATGGGAGGAACTAATGTTGTAGAAATCGACGATGGCATCTCCATGGGGAGGTGCTGCACCGGGATGATATTTAACTCCCGAGCCAGGATAATTCCCGGTAAGCGAGCCCGGAGTTCGGCGTCGGTAAAAATCTGACGGAGCGCTGTCCCCTGCTCTTTTATCAGGACTCGCTGACTGCGAGATTCAATGATTAAATCCTCTCGTGCACGAGACAGGCGAGAGATCTTTTGATATAGTTTCTTGACGGCGTCGGGCAATAGCCAAGTTCCTTTGATTTTCTGGTATTTCTCTTTCAGGACCATATGTTCCATTTCCAGCTCCTCCAATCGCTGCCTAGTAGCGATAATCGATGGCGACAGGCGCGGAATCCTCGGGAGATTATTTAGGCTAGCCATCTAGATAAGGTGAATAGATAAGAGGATTTATCGAACATGTTTTGGTTCAGTAAAGATCCTACACCGTCAAGGAAAAATAAGGGCCGTAGATTTATGGTCACAACGGCATTTACACTGATACTACGGACAGAAGTCTTGTCGCGGGTCGATGTACTGGTGAAATGGTGCTAGGAAAAAATGTCCGCGGACAAAATGTCACGGACAAAATGGCATGGACAAAATGTCATGGGGACAAAATGTCAGCGGACAAAATGTAGCGGAGAAAATGTCACTAACAAAATGTCATGGGGACAAAATATAAGATGTTAATAATAATAATAATAATAATAATAATAATAATAATAATAATAATAATAATAATAATATTTATTAATAATAACAATAATAACAATAATAATAATAATAATAATAATAATAATAATAATAATAATAATAATAATAATAATAATAATAATAATAATAATAATAATAATTATAATAATAATAATAATAGTGATAATAATAATAAATAAAATAATAATAAAAATAATAAAAATAAAATAATTATAATAATAATAATAATAAAAATAAAAATAACAAAAATAAAATATTAGTAATAATAATAATAATAATAATAAAAATAATAACAATTAAAAATAAAATATTAATAATAATAATAATAATAATAATAATAATAATTATAATAATAATAATAATAATAGTGATAATAATAATAAATAAAATAATAATAAAAATAATAAAAATAAAATAATTATAATAATAATAATAAAATAAAAATAACAAAAATAAAATATTAGTAATAATAATAATAATAATAAAAATAATAACAATTAAAAATAAAATATTAATAATAATAATAATAATAATAAAAATAATAATAATAAAAATAAAATAATTATAATAATAATAATAATAATAATAATAATAATAATAAAAATAATAACAATTAAAAATAAAATATTAATAATAATAATAATAACAATAATAATAATAATTATAATAATAGTAATAATAATAACAACAATAATAATAATAATAATAATAATAATAATAATAATAATAATAATAATAATAATAATAATAATAATAATAATAATAATAATAATAATAATAATAATAATAATAATAATAATAATAATAATAAATAAAATAATAATAATAATAATAATAATAATAATAATAATAATAATAATAATAATAATAAAAATAATAACAATTAAAAATAAAATATTAATAATAATAATAATAATAATAATAATAATAATAATAATAATAATAAAAATAATAATAATAATAATAATAATAATAATAATAATAATAATAATAATAATAATAACTGAATATCTCAGACTATTATTGATATAGGCTAAATATTATTACAATAATAAATTACATTAGGACTTAATTTTAATAAATATATTTTGTCCGTGACATTTTGTCCGGCCACCGGTGAAATCATCAGTAGGACTAGTGGTAGGGCTTATGGGGATAGAAGGCGGTGATTTTAAGGGGGACATTAAAAGTTTTTACCATAGCGAAGGTGTGCATGGCATCTTTTGGGAGGGATATTCACTAATGGGGTCACCACTACGTAGGTACATGCCTATTCAAATCATCTGGATAATAATAGTTTTCGAAAAACCGTGCGTAATATGGACGACATTGGTGATACTAGTAATAATACTGATAATGATAAATGATCAGTGCATTATACGACTATTTATGATAATTATGGTGATAATACTAGGGGTCATGATACATTAATAATGATAATATAAATTGTGACAATAATAAAGGTATTTGTAATATTGAGATTAATATTAATGATGAAATTCCGATAATAGTGATGGCAGTGATACTTATGACGGTATTAATAATAATAGTAATAATTCTAGGGATAATAATAATAATAATAATAATAATAATAATAATAATAATAATAATAATAATAATTATGCTAATAATAATATAATAATAATAATAATAGTAATAATAATTATGATAATAATAATATAATAATAATAATAATAATAATAATAATAATAATAATAATAATAATAATAATAATAATAATAATAATAATAATTATGATAATAATAATATAATAATAATAATAATGATAATAGCCACAACATAATGTTAATAATAATATCAATCGCAGTAATGCTAATAATAGGGATAAGAGTAATTATAGCAATAATTGGTACAGATAATTTCATTTAATGGGCATTATTACATCGTAAATTTATAACGGGCATTAACAATGATAGTCGTCAGCTATGTTATCTCTCGGAGTGGCTCTGTGGATGCCAGATGACTATAGTTATACCTACAGACGATCTGGGAGAAATTCGGGGAAGAGAATTTTACTAGTATCGTGATGGCAATAATAGAGAAAATTTTCTCTGTGGAGTCAGCGGCGGTGTATACGCTTTCCGTGACAATTAATCGATATATTTGTAACAATGCCAGCGAAAACTTAGAATTGCTGTGGAAATGACGATCGTGTCGCCGTACCGATTAAATGGTAGACGTGGAGATTATTCCAGACCTGCATTCTTTTAGTGACGCGAAGATCTACGGGAGATTGCATCAGGCTTATTCCTTCTCGCTGTATATCGACGATGATAATCGAAGAGATTTTATATTAGTTCTCATTGTTACTAGGAATGGTCTATCTACTGGGACAAATGCATTATCGCATATTCGCCATATCCGTGACTTCGTCTCATCTCAGTTCCCGCCAAAATCGTGCCTATCTGTTGTTCAAGTGGGATTGACGATTTTTCCAAGCTATAACTAGGGTCGCGTGGGTCTTGCGGACGAACAGAACTCGTTAAATATATATCGTTCGGCGTTGGATTGGCACATTCCTATGACTTTTCTCGCCATGAGTACTCTTGGGAACGTATATGGGATGTTTACTTTCTCATATGTCGATGATTCGCCTTGCCTTGCGGCGGAAAATGTAGAATTTCTATGTAATGGTTATTTATGCATGAGTGTACCTAGTCATCAATGGTAATTTGTATTTGGGTTTTTTTGGATATTATTTTGAATAGAGATCTGACACTTTCTTTTTAGTAATTT
Organism: Schmidtea mediterranea; assembly: GCA_022537955.1. Taxonomy (NCBI): domain Eukaryota; kingdom Metazoa; phylum Platyhelminthes; order Tricladida; family Dugesiidae; genus Schmidtea; species Schmidtea mediterranea. The sequence goes on along the minus strand of CM039680.1, from coordinate 33,079,279 downwards.
TATTTTAATTATAAAAAATTTTCCCATCATTTGAACCTAAACTTATCCCTGCTTCCCAATCTTGATATCATTCGAGGCATAATCAAAATATCCTATGAGATCGTCGAGCGATCTTCCCTGATTCCCCTACCTGCAGTCGGACTTCCCTTGATTTTAGGTTTTTCTGCTCGTTCCGGCCACTTTTCAGTGGCCGCTACGAGGCGTTTAACAATGCGCTGCGTGAAGGTCCTGTGCACATAGCCAGACCCTGCTGCGTACGACCGAGGTTTCAATGGAACACAACCCACGAGCGCAACTAGGGAACTTAATCCACCAGCCGGCACGCGATCCGTCCCATTGAGAGCTATTCCAATACTATACATGTATACTGATTTTATGGGGCCCTCGTATATAAGATGATATAAATGTATATAGGAATTCATAAAGGAGTTAGACAAAACATTTTAACGAACATATAAAGTTATATTAACATAAAATTAAAACAGGAAAAAATTAATACATACAAATTCCTTACTTCAAAAAGTCTCGCGAATGATGTGAATAATTATAAGATTGTAAAAAGCATAAGTTAAAATAATGAAATTTGTCGCTGTATTTATACTGTTTCCGTGCGTGTGTGCGACCAATGAGCGATTTTTCGCGATTTTTAGGGCTTTTTAATTATTTTATTAATTTTAAACTATTTTTATTATGTTTTGTGTATTTTTTCCTATTTTTTGATATACGATTTATATTATAGTTGGATTTTATTTTTATTACTATTTTCTTATAATATTATTTTCAGCCCTTATTATTTGTTTTCTGGTCGCCAATTCTGCCTGTGTTTTTTCTAAACCTTATTTTGCAAGGTTTTGGCAGTTTATTTTATCTTCCATATGTCTCTCTATGCAGCTGTATGCTTTTCCAATGATTTTAATTAATTATTTGTTTTTATTTAATTTTGGTATATTTTTAATTTGTTTTAATTAATGGTTTTTTTATTGATTTTTAGTATCGTATTGTGGTGCGTGCTTATATTCAGGGACCTATTTCATTACTCTTAGTTTTGTTTTTAATTTTTATTATCGTTTTTTGTTTAAATTGTGGCTCTGAGCGCAACATGATAATGAAATCACAAACTCTCATAAACTGTTGTTATTCGTTAATAAAATTTAGTTTAGTTAAATAAATTTTTGTATTTAATTATTATCAAACGAATTCTCTTTAATAAGGTCAATTAAGTAAGTTTTAAGTCAGTTAGAATTTAATCATTGCGTTTGTTGGGGTTGTCGGTGAATTTGAATAGGATGTATTATGAATCCGACTCCAAGCATGTTTTTATACAACAATAATGAACTCCAAACGATATAAAATTTATTGATTAACACACTTTATCTCCAATTTAAAATGACACAATGAATTATCTATTAATCACCATTTGGTGCTTATTACGACCCTTCGGAAAGAATAGCACTTTTCAGATCAATTGAATTTCACAATCACTTGACTACTCTGACGGGTTTCTGAAATCGGTAAATCTGATTTAGTTGTTGTGCTTTGACTTCGCTTAATTCCTGTTTCAAATTTCTCTTTTCCTTGATTTCAACTTCTAGTTTTTTCCAAATTTCACTTTAACACCTCTCTTCAGTAAATTTCTGTAATTTTCTCCTTTTAATTCTTAGTTCAATTTTCTCTAATAATCTCCTTTTCTCTTTAGTTCAATTTCTCTCTAATCTCTTTTTGTTTACTTTGATTCCAATTGCGCTTCCTTTTTATACTCCGTCATCCAATAATATTTACTAATATCCAATAGAATTTCATATATCTTTTACCACTAATTCTATTTGGGCTTCTATAATCACTGACAGCTGTCCAGATAAATAATTTTTTAGAGATGCCCTTTCCCGAATTCCCAAACAACATTCTTTCCCTTATCTTTTTCGCAAAAATCGATTCACATTCATTCTACGGCCCATGCCTAAATGAAAGGGATGAGTAATTCAAACAGTAACCGAGAACGTTCTGTTACGTTGCCTACTCAGTCTCATATTTCTGTAAAAGTTCCACTGAACTCTTGCATCAAAATAAAGCATTTTAAACGACTCAAGAATAGACACGCTCAGTTGGCAAAATTCCATGTCCCTGGAAAAATCTTGCACTTAGAGATTGGCTCGTAATACATGATCATTTAGTGAGTTTGAAAGAAAATATAAATTGTCCTGAGGAATCAACAAGAACCGAAATTTATATCCAAGAGAATTTTAATCTGCATAATTTATAAGAGAAGTATATTATAGCAACTAAAGTACAAAATTATTTTTTAAAAAATCAATAAGAACTCTTAAGATTAAAAAACTTGTTACTGCTAATGCAATAATGTATCATAATTCTTCCAAAATTGAACTTTGATGCACTGATCACAAACCCTACTCGGCTCTGAAATATAACGCCACTCAACTGATCTATGATTCTGACTGCATTGATCACATACACATCTGCCACATGCGCGACAATGGTGAATCGGGTTGTACTCGTTATTAAATTCAATTGAACATAAATAACAATTCTGAACTGACTCGTCATCTTCCCAATAATCAGGGCGATTTAAAGATGACATATTCTCTGAAAAGTAAATAAAATGTTTATTGTATTACTTAAGAAAATTTTTGGGGTTATGGAAAATTGCAAAACTTTAATAAATGGGAAAATCGAAAAATAAAAATAATTAATTAAAAATCAAAAAATTAAAATCAATATTTTCCGGGGGAAATGGGTATGTGCCAATGCTAATTGACGAGACGAGTACGAAAATAATAATATAAAATTAATTAGGGACCCCCAGAAAAATTTATCAAGAAAATACCAATTAATTAAAATGTCGAGAAAAAATAAATTAAACTAAGGAGAAATTCTCCGATTTTGATAAATTTAATGAGCTAAGCCTTAGCTCATTTAATGAGCTAAGGGAACTAATTATTCGCTAATATAATTTACTTCGAAGTTTTCTCCAGGCCAAAAGATATAAGCAAATTATTCTACGAGTTTCTCGGGAGTCCAATCAAAATTAAAAATAACAAATTAGTTTGTCGAGAGGAGATTCCTATAGAAGGGAGTCTTTAATCGACAACTGGGACAAAAACATATTATCATGTAGCGAGTGGAAGCATAACAATATATTGAAAAATTGGGAGAATTGAAAAGAAAGTCGTTAGTTTCGAATCGAACTCGTGTCAATAGAATTTTGATATCTAGAATATTATAGCTTTAAAAGGTGGCTTCCCGCGGGGATTCCTGCCAATCTGGTAAATTGAAAATTCTGAAATTGTTGGTATCGAAAAAACTGTTCTTATGTTGCGTTATTTAAGTATTATTTAAAGAGCACGTGGAGTCAGAACAAGCAGTTCCTAACCAGCCAAATAAAATTATAACTCAACAAAATTAAAAAAATATTTTTAAAATAGTTTGAAATTTAAAATTTTGACAAAGAATAAAAATAAGCCCAAGACAGACATAATGTCGAATATCCAAAATTTTTGAGAAAGGAAAAAATCCAATCAAAGAGGAAGATTGAAAGAAAAACTTGTGAAATTTTGTTTTGGAGTGATTTGGACTTATTTTAGATTGAAATTGGTTTACATCATGTTTGTCAAACTCAACTCATGTTTTAGGTCACATTAACAATTTTAAACTTGTGAAGGGCCGCATAAAAAATAACTCTTTTAGGACGATATTCAAAAAATTGTTTAAAAAGATAGTTTGTATAATTATGTGTACATTCTACAAATATTTTAATCATTTATATTAATTATAAATATTACTAAACATGAAAAATATTTTAGAGTTAGATTTTCTAACTACTAATTATTTGAGAAATTATAAGACTAATAGTACACATTTATACCAATCTAATAGACGACTGGTACGTATGTGTACCACTTAACCTAATTTAGTAATAAAAACAAAATGCGTAAAACATGATTACACTTATATGCTTGTCCACGTTTCCTTGTCCATTGTATTGGTGGGTTTCTGGGTTTTGATATTTTGAAACTATATGGTTGTTACCCAGACAACCCCATACAAATATTTCTTTCGCTTACCACTCGGCACCCGTTGCTAAGCAACGTTGGAACTGTGTTCGAGTGGGTAGATCGTCCGCAAAAAGTGAGCGTTATTGCTAATACTATAATTGACCGAACGATCTCTGGGTCCAACGAGCTGTCGATAGAAGACCTGTGCTCGCTTTTGATTCTTAGGTCCCATTATTCCCCTATCTCTTTCAAATGTTAACTTATACTCTCATATCAACTATCTTTATGTCCATTCGCTTGGTCCTTCTTATTATTGTCCATGTTGATGATTTTTATGGTCTGTAAACCCTTGGTTATGTTAAATAAACACAGTACATCTCTTACCCTTATCCCTATTATAACTAAAATGTTTCCCAATTATTATTGCTAGCATTATCATTGTTGCTATTATATGTATTACCTTTATTAATTGTTACTACTATTACCTTTATTATTATTTTTATTACTATATAATTACCATCATGTTTATTTTTATTACTACTATTATTTTTTTTCTACTATTATTATTATTATTATTATTATTATTATTATTATTATTATTATTATTATTATTACAATTATATCAATATTATTAACAAATTTTTGGGTAGGGATTCGTCCTTATTCCTCAGCTTTAAGAAATATTTTTCTTATATAAAAATTTAGTTGTAATCCTTCTGTATCTTTCGGTTTTTGAACAAGTATTTTTGTAAATTCGAAAATTTTAGCAGCGTTCCGCCCTTATTTTACGGTTCATCCCTATTCTACAGTTTTCGACAAAGAATTTTCATGGACTCGGAAAATTTGAGCAGCGTTCCGCCCTTATTTTACACGTTCCATTTTTACGTTACTATTTTTGTTAAGTATTTGAATTAGTTCGGAAAATCTTAGCAGCGTCCCGCCCATATTTTCCGCCTCAACTCAAATTTATTTATTAAATTCTTATTTAAAAACATTATTTTTCATGATTTTGGTCATTCGGATTAATCTTTTTCCGATGGCTGTTCATTTTAACGGTTGCAACGATTTCGCAATTTTCCCCACTACCCATTCCCTCTCTTTGTCCTTAAGATCTATGTATGTTCATTTCATAATTAATGAGTGCCCACTGGACTACTCGGTGTTAGAGATTTTGAGCCGATTGTTATTCAAAAGTTTTGTCGATTTTGCAGGAAATGGATGATGAAGGAGCAGCCAAAGGGCTACTCATTTACCCTCCAATTTCCCCTATATACGGATAATATTGACGTTCCAACTCCTGCGTTCCGCACGCCGGAGCCTTCACGGGCACGAATCATTGTCGATATTCCACGCACTTACATGGTTCGAATAATATGTTTGATTTTATTAACTTGTGATGTGTCTTTGGCTGTGGGCCGGAAAAGGAATAACAAATAATATTTTACCATAGCATTTGGAATAAAAGTTTCGATGCACTAAGGCTATAGATAGAAAATATTTATTCAGAATATTACATCGGCCACATACATTTGAAATTCATTGTATCCATTCCATAAAATTTACTTCGAAAATCCCATAAATTTAATTCGATAAATCCTCCATAAATTCAATTGGAAAAACAAAATTATCCATAAATTTGATCTGAAAAATCATCCATAAATTCAATTAAAAAAATCACCCATAAATTCGATTCGAAAAATCATCCATAAATTCAATTAGAAAAATCACCCATAAATTCGATTCGAAAAATCATCCATAAATTCAATTGGAAAAACTAAATTATCCATAAATTCAATTTGAAAAACAAAAATCATCCATAAATTCGATCTGAAAAGTCATCCATAAATTCAATTGAAAAATTACCCATCAATTCCCTTCGAAAAAATCAATTAATAATATTGCACCAGTTGAGAGTGATCGTGTTCAGGCAAAACACCTACCCGTGTTAATTGCCTGAATGCACGGCTCTCAACCAGTTATACAACCAGTTATACAGTTCAGTAATGAAATTTTTTCTCCGAAAAATAAGACTGAAAATTTGTGAAAACACATCAGTATTTATACCTATAATTTGGCCTTAACCTTGCGTGTTAGTTTTACTGCGATTAAACAAAATTCGACTTTGAAATTATTTATGTTATCTACAATAAATTTTTATTTATTTCTTAATTTAAATTGGTAATTTATTTTTAACATTTTTAATTAAATTTATTCATCCAAAAATATTTTATTTTTATTCATTTAGTTCATTTATTTTTTAATTTTATATAAATGGTCATTTTACGGTCGAATTTTCTTGTTATTATGTTATTTTTTATGTAAATTTCGTGCGGTTCTTGATATATTTTGTATTTATTTTATTTTAATTTTTATGTTTTTGATTTTATATTTATTTATATTCTCTCAGATTTTAAAGTGTTTAGTTGATGTTGTATATTGTATTTTAAGTTATCTTGGTGCTGGGTTTTCGTGCTGTATTACTGATGCATTTAAACAATTCTCAAGGCTATTTGTGTGCTGGCCCAACAGTATTTACTAAGAATCACAAAAACACGCAAAAAAGAGTCAATAAATCGGACCGTTGGGGACAGTCGGTACAACTCTGCATTTTTTAAATATATAAAATTTTCTTTGTTTAACTTGGATTGTTGTTTACCTCAGTTAAACTTTAAAAAATCACAATTTATACATGAATTTTGTGATTTTTTATATGAATTTTGTAATTATTCAAAAAAAGTCATTTATTTGTTAATTTATATACCAAAAGTTTTCAGTTTACCCAAAATCACTTCGTTCCTTTAGACATTTTGGAAAAAATCTCTTAATGCAATGTTAATAATTTGGATTTTATTCATAACTTCTAAAATCCTTTTTATTGGTATTTGATATTCTGTGATGATTTTTATAATTTAATTAACCCTATTAACACTAGGTTGTGACTTTGAATCACATTTCGATTTAATTTGTAGATATTATATGCAAATACACTAATTTTGCCAAATGATAATAATGTATTCTATCATTTATAATTTCTTCGCATAAAAAAACTAAAAAAACAAATTTTATTTCTTATAGTTGCTATAGAAACTTCATATTATATAATTCCGACGTAAAATACCAAATTGTGACTCTAAGACACATATTAATTTACTTAGATAAAGTAATGGTTTTACTATACTTTACTTGGTAATGGTTTTCAAATATTCAAAAGTGAATACTAAGTAGGTATAGTGTTGTTATAGAAACTTAAAATCTTGTGACAAAGTACAATAGTAAATTTTATTATTTATTTTTGTTTCTGGTTGGTGGTATATTAGTGCCCATACTTTTATATTTGGTTCAAGATAAGCATTTTTTCTAAAAGCAGGTAAGAGGCTATAATATAATATTGTCCAGATAACAAATTGTATATTTTGTTTAAAGAATGGCTAAAAGAATTAAATTAACTGACGGAGAAATACTCAGAGCTTTAGAAGAAAGTAGTGAAGACGAAGTAGAAATTGAAGATAATTCAGAAGAAATGATTGAAAATGATCTCTCAGGTAGTGAAACTGACGTATTAGAAACTGCTTCCGAAACTAGTGATGAAATGTTTATAAGTGAAGATAGTGAAGAAAGTGATAACGAAAATCAATATATTTCGTACATAGGTAAAGATGGTACAGAGTGGAACTCTGTACCATATATCAAGGGCCGAACTGCTGCTCATAATATTATTAGAGGAGGAATAAATAAAGTTGTCTTACCGCCAGGCAAGCATATCGATTGTTCTCTAGATGCGTTTTCGTTATTTTTCAATGATAATATTATTAATATTATCGTTAAATTCACAAATTTACATGGCAGAACTGTTCTTGGCAAAAATTGGAAGGAAACCGACCAAATGGAAATACTTGCATATATTGGATTATTAATAGATGCTGGATTAAAAAAGCAAGGATTATTTGATTATGATGAATTTTGGGATCCATTATTTGGCTGCACAATCTATCGTGCGTGCATGTCAAAAAACAGATTTGCAGCATTATCTCGTCATTTACGTTTTGACGACCTGTTATCAAGATCAGCGCGTAGAGATCAAGATAGATTTGCACCAATTAGAGATATCTGGGATCTCGTCAACAAAAATTTGAGAAAGTATTATATCCCAGGAGAAAATTTAACAATTGATGAGCAACTGGTGCCATTTAGAGGTAGAATTAAATTCCGACAGTATATGCCCTCCAAACCAGATAAAAACGGAATGAAGATTTGGTGGATATGTGATAGCAAGACTAGTTATCCTTTATTTGGAATACCGTACCTTGAACAAGAGCAAGCTGATAGAGCAGTAAATTTGGCCAGAACTATTGTTGAACAATTATGCGAACCATTTGAGAGAATTAATAGAAATATCACATTCGACAATTATTTTACAAGTTACGAACTTGCAAATAGCTTATTGTCCAAGGGCCTTACATGTGTAGGTACCTTACGAAAGAACAAACGATGTATACCACAAAACTTTCTTCCTCATAGAACTAGAGAAGTTGAAAGTAACGTTTTTGGTTTCCGAAGGAATATGACGCTAGTCAGTTACGTACCAAAAAAAAATCGAGCTGTTGTCTTACTATCAACCATGCACCACACTTCTGAAGTGGACAACACAAATAAAAATAAATCAGAAATAAACTTGTATTATAATAGTACAAAAGGTGGGGTTGATACGTTGGACCAAAAGTGTCATGCTTTTTCGGTAAAACGGAAAACCCGTAGATGGCCGATTGCACAATTTTATAATCTCGTGGACGTATGTGGTGTAGCTGCAGAAATTATTTGGAAAAATTTATATCCGGATTGGAATAAAACTAAAATGAATTCGCGACGCAAGATATTTTTGAAGAATTTAGTGCAAGAATTAGTAATACCAAATATAAAACGTAGAAGTGTAAAACATTTGCCTAAAAGTACCATTGCTACAATCAACGAAACTTTGGAAAATTCTTCAAATATTGTGGTGATTGATAAATCAATTCCTGAAACAAATATTCGCAGACGATGTTACCTTTGTCCATCAGCAAAAGGTCGAGCCTCCAAACAATGTTGTGGTAATTGTGAGAAAAATGTATGTAATGAACATTCCCAAAAAATCGTGGTTTGCAAAACATGTTTAAATAAATAATTGATATTTTATTTTATTTTTCTTATGAATAAATGACATTACAGATATAACTATATGCATTTTTAATATGTGTCTTAAAGTCACATCGTGATGTTTTACGCAAGTATATTAACCTAGTAATAATAGGGTTAAATTTTAAATATAAACTTATATATTTCGATGAATTTCCATGTGCTAGATAGTTAATGTGGTGGAAGTATCAGTAGATATTATGTAATAAATTTTATAAAAAAAAAAAATTTGATGTATAATAACATATTTTGGTTCTGTTGCTTGTACGCAATTGCTGATTCCGTTAAAGCATTGGAAATATCTTCGAAAAAATCGTTATTTTTAAAAAAAAGTATAAAAATAGCGATAAAATTTGTTATTGTTTTTATTATTGAAATTTTCTGAACCAAGATAGTGTTGGGCCAGCACACAAGTAGCCTTGAGAATTGTTTAAATGCATCAGTAATACAGCACGAAAACCCAGCACCAAGATAACTTAAAATACAATATACAACATCAACTAAACACTTTAAAATCTGAGTGAATATAAATAAATATAAAATCAAAAACATAAAAATTAAAATAAAATAAATACAAAATATATCAAGAACCGCACGAAATTTACATAAAAAATAACATAATAACAAGAAAATTCGACCGTAAAATGACCATTTATATAAAATTAAAAAATAAATGAACTAAATGAATAAAAATAAAATATTTTTGGATGAATAAATTTAATTAAAAATGTTAAAAATAAATTACCAATTTAAATTAAGAAATAAATAAAAATTTATTGTAGATAACATAAATAATTTCAAAGTCGAATTTTGTTTAATCGCAGTAAAACTAACACGCAAGGTTAAGGCCAAATTATAGGTATAAATACTGATGTGTTTTCACAAATTTTCAGTCTTATTTTTCGGAGAAAAAATTTCATTACTGAACTGTATAACTGGTTGTATAACTGGTTGAGAGCCGTGCATTCAGGCAATTAACACGGGTAGGTGTTTTGCCTGAACACGATCACTCTCAACTGGTGCAATATTATTAATTGATTTTTTCGAAGGGAATTGATGGGTAATTTTTCAATTGAATTTATGGATGACTTTTCAGATCGAATTTATGGATGACTTTTCAGATCGAATTTATGGATGATTTTTGTTTTTCAAATTGAATTTATGGATAATTTAGTTTTTCCAATTGAATTTATGGATGATTTTTCGAATCGAGTTTATGGGTGATTTTTCTTAATTGAATTTATGGATTTTTCAGATCAAATTTATGGATAATTTTGTTTTTCCAATTGAATTTACGGATGATTTATCGAATTAAATTTTATGGGATTTTCGAAGTAAATTTTATGGAATGGATACAATGAATTTCAAATGTATGTGGCCGATGTAATATGCTGAATAAATATTTTCTATCTATAGCCTTAGTGCATCGAAACTTTTATTCCAAATGCTATGGTAAAATATTATTTGTTATTCCTTTTCCGGCCCACAGCCAAAGACACATCACAAGTTAATAAAATCATATACAGTATTCAGATTCGTGTAAGTGCGTGGAATACCGCCGATGATCTGTGCCCGTGAAGACCCGGCGTGCGGAACGTCAATATTATCCGTACATAGGGGAAATTGGAGGGTAAATGAGTAGCCCTTTGGCTGCTCCTTCATCATCCGTTTCCTGTAAAATTGACATAAATTTTTTACAACAATCGGCTCAAAATCTCTAACACCGAGTAGTCCAGTGGGCACTCATTAACTATAATATGAACATAAATAGATCTTAAGGACAAAAAGAGGGAATGGTTAGCGGGGGAAATTGCGAAATCGTTGCAACCGTTAAAATGAAAAGCCATCGGAAAAAGATTAATCCGAACGACCAAAATCATGAAAAATAATGTTTTTAAATAAAAATTAAATAAATTAATTTGAGTTGAGGCGGAAAATATGGGCGGGACGCTGCTCAAAATTTTCGACTCAACAAAAATACTTTACCGAAAACCAGGGAAATACAAATGGATTACGGCTAAATTGTTATATAAGAAAAATATTTCTTAAAGCTGAGGAATAAGGACAAATCCCTACACAAAATTTTGTTAATAATATTGATAATAATTATAATAATAATATTAATAATGGTAATAATAATAATAATCATGGTATTTGTAGTAATGATAATAATTATGATAATAATAATAATAATAGTAATAATCATAGTAGTAATAACAATAAATATAATGGTAGTTATAGTAACAAAAATAATAATATAGGAAACAGTAGCAACAATTAAGAAAGGTAATATATATATTATAGCAACAATAATAATGCTAGTAATAATAATGGGAAACATTGTAGTTATAATAGGGATAAGGGTGAAAGATATAAGCCAAAGAATAATCATCAGCATGGACAATAATAAGAAGGACTAAGCAAATGGACATAAAGATAGATGATATGAGAGTATGGGTTAACCTTTGAAAGAGATAGGAGAATAATGGGACCTAAGAATCGAAAGCGAGCACAGGTCTTCTATCGACAGCTCGTTGGACCCAGAGATCGTTCGGTCAATTATAGCATTAGCAATAACGCTCACTTTTTGCGGACTATCTACCCACTCGAACACAGTTCCAACGTTGCTTAGCAACGGGTGCCGAGTGGTAAGCGAAAGAAATATTTGTATGGGGTTGTCTGGGTAACAACCATATAGTTTCAAAATATCAAAACCCAGAAACCCACCAATAGTGTGAAAGTTTTATTTTCTTCTCTCATGAAATTTTCTTGTCATCTTATCATATAAGTTCCTATCTAATGACACAGCTCTAACCAACATTCTAATTTAGCCATGACACACACACACAGATTTATTATTGGTTAGATTTTTGATTGATTATATAAAATTCATTATGCTGTCTCATTAGCTCCAATTTAATGCGCTTTGGTGTACTCTTTATATTTGACTAAAATAGTATAATTTTTGTCACGTGGTGTGGACGGACCTAAAAACAACGCGAGTGGTGCTAAACTAAATACACTTTTATAGTTTATATAGGATTTATTGCACAGCGAAACGCTTAAAATACGGTGTGGTAGAAATTGCATTGTTTTAATACATAAAGATAACTGTTCAGATATTTTTAAACTTATGTGGTACCTATGTGTAACAACCGTACCGAAAGGTTAAAACATTTATTATTAATAAAAATGCATACATACATTAGGAAATTAATAGAAATATGCATTTATAGAGCGGTTTGTGTATTTTGTTGTGCAATGATCAATCTTTGAATTTTTGTTGTTCTTTTGAATGAATGTTAAAAATTCCACAATAATTATAGACAAACATAAATGTATGTGCTTGCGATGTACATAGAAAACATTTCTTTCTTAATCTATATTGAACATTTCTTTTGAATTTTAATTTTTACTCAACTATTTAATAATCACACAAAATTGGCAATGGACGAAATTAAAGAATAACAACACCAATCCAAAATATATATTCAGCTACAATGTATTTCAACAGAATTTCTGCATTCGTCAGGTAGTCTTGAACTTTAAACTATTTAGAGTAAATCATTGTTATTTAAACAAATTTCTGCTTTTAAATTCTCAAAACATTTTATCAAAAATTAAAAATTTTGCTTTTTTCAAATCACAAATTCTACCAAATGTTAAAAAAATTGATTAATATCAGTGAATACAATTGTTGTCTGAACTTTGTGTTTATAAGTGGATTTCAATTTCTACTTAGATTTTGTTCGGATCTCGGCTTTCAACTTATGTCATGGGTATAATGCATTGGAATATGACTACCCGTCATTTCCGCTCTCAAGGTTTCGATCAAAATAGTTTTGGTAAAATTTTTATATATTTTTGTTGAAAATTTTATTTAACATTTTGTAGAATTTGTGATTTATAAAAAAATCAAGACTACCTGACGAAAACTGTTATTCCTTCGAAATATATTGTAGCTGAATATATATTTTGGATTGGTGTTTTCTTTATTTAAAAAACGTCGTATTAGTTGTCTAGGCCTCTAAAAGCTTTGTTGAGGGCCACATGTAGTCCGCGGATAACGAGTTTGACATACCTGGCTTACATAGTTATTTATTTAAATTATATTTTTAGAAATAACTCCGTTATCGACAAATTATTTTAAAGTTTTGTTTTGTTTCTAGGATCACTGTTTCCCAGTTACCTTTAAAAAACGCGGATCAGTAACAATATTATTCCAAGAAATTAACGGTAAAAAAAAGATTGAATAAAATGGCCAATACACTTTAATTTAAACAACTCCTAATCTTCTTTATCTTGAAAATCTTTACACTTATAAGACAATGGTATAATTTATTTATCTTGAAAGTTTTTCTTGGAAATTAATTTTATTTTACAGGGTTATGCATTTTTATATCTCCATAAATAGACTTTTTATTCATTAAATATATTTACTGAAAAAAATGGAGCGAAAACAACGAAAAAATATCACTAAAGAAAGTTATGATATTGTTATAAATATGAGTCAAGATGGAAATCAAATAATATTTCAAAATCTTTCTCTTTAGATAGAAAAAATATTAAGGAAAATTCTATATTTACATGAAAAATCTGATCCATTAAAATCTTCATCTGAAAAAAGAGACTTCCAAAAAAGAAATAATGTTACTTCAGATGTCAATCAAACATTCTTTAACACAATCTCATGCAATAATTCATTAATACAAAAAGAATTGAAGAATATAGTTTTAAATCATTATGAAAAAGAAATATCTCAGTACACTATCTCAAGGAAACTAAAATCAATTAGGATAACAAGAAAAAGATTAAGTTTAGTTCCTCAAGAAACAAATACTGCTGAAAAAATTGAAGCGAGAGCAATTTATGCCATGGAAATTTCAAGGTTTTCAGATGAAAATTTAGTTTTTTTTAGACGAAACAGGAGTTAATAAGTATACAACTCGTTCTTATGACTATTCAGTAGAAAATACCAAAGCTTATATATATTACTGTGCCTGCCAATCGAGGTATAAATAGAAGTTTATAATGGTGCTTTTATTTCTGAAAGTTTTATTAATTTATATTTTGTTCCATATTTTAGAACTCATCCCAGCAAAGTTCTTATTATGGAAAATGCAAAATTTTATAAATCAAAAGTTGTATTGCAAGTATTAAGGGAAAATAATACTTTATTTAAATATTTAGCACCTCATAGTAATAGGATGTGAGCCCGTCAGATACAAACCCCCTTGACTTAAGTAATATTACATAATATCTGAACTCTGTCCACCCTGTTACTAGATGGAGATTGACCTCTGTCCACAATGTTGCTACCTAGTAATTGAACTTTGTCCACTGTTACCAGGTGCCCGCACGATTATGTCACGTGCACACTAGTCAGTCACTACCCGGAGACACACTTATTAAACCATACACACCGATTACCTAACACTTATTATGTCACGCAGTTGTGGACCAACACACTTACCTTATAGAAACTCCTACACACCAACCTTCTACACACATACCTTTAGGAACCTTCCACACACCTACCAACTGCCACACACACACCTTCTAGAACCTTACACACACCTACCTTCTAGAACCTATCGTTCTTAAATCGTTCACATACACAAAAAACACCAGCCACCGATCACACAGATCCACACCCATCAGCGCCCATTATCTCCTAACACGTCTACGACTAAGTCGTAGACTTAACAAAATCACTTACTAGTACTATTTAAAATTTTATTAATACAAGCTCTTGATTCATATGAATTGAGATGATTCTGCTTGGAATCAGCCAATCGAGGAGGTTGAACGAGAGATAAAATTTTCGGTTTATTATCATTTAATTTTGAGAAAAGATTTGTCTCAATAAAGTTCCACTACTCGAAATTTCTCTGGCTTTACTGATTTTCATCGGTTACCTGATCCGGCTTTGCACTATAAGTCATATTCGAAGGTTTGACATAAAGAAAAAAACAAAAATATTTCAAATGATGCTCTTTCGAGCCAATTAGATCCGCTGGAGAAACATTTCGATTTTCAGCAATCGAGTAGTAAAACATTGATGGATCTTCTCAAATCCCAAATTGTCTCCTCTGAAGCAATTATGACTTTATTTCAAAAATCTGTCAGTCTGACTTTAATAAAAGAGAACAATTTACTTTTCACATAAGAACTTGAAGACGTATAGACATCACGAATATAACTTAAAATTGTAATTCCGCGAGGTTCTTCTTGAATATTCTTATCGATATCAGCGGAGTAACATCTGTTATAGTCCAAATTATTTATCCAAAAAACCTACAAGATATTACTTATTGCAAATAGGAGGTGATTGGTTTGGTACACAACATGATGAACAAATTACACTTTTGCATATTCTACAATGGTGCTTTAACATTCGGTCAGTGAACAAATTGTCGCAGCAAGCACAGTTAGATGCACCTCTTACTGGCTGCCAATCACCTGGTTTCACAATGTCTGATACAAATTCTGTAGTCCCCGTAACTAACTTCGCTACGGGTTTTGAAATTTCATTAACTTTATCAATAAGTATTTGACCAACTGGATAGACATTCTGCAAACAAATGAGAAATATTTACTTTTGTGTAAGTTTAATAATAAATCATAAATAAATGTTTTATCAAAAATATATAAAGATCATGAAAAATACAATCACCAAATAATATCATTTCCCCTTAAAACATCTTCATTGGAACGGGTAATATTACGTTTTCAATGAGTGATTGAGGTTAAATGCATTAAGCAAAATTATTTTTCCTTTTCAATATTTTCTAATATAAGTTGGTTTATAAAAAATTTCATTTATATATATATATATATATATATATATTTTCATTTTAGTCTTTTAAAAGAATTTTACCTTAAATTAAAATATTAAACTGTGCGAATACTATTGGGTAAATTCCATACTATGTCATATCTATATTTTAATCTTTTTGCGACACAAAAGTTAGTTATAGTAAGTCTTTTTACAATAAGGCTAACTTTTGATGATAGAGACAAAAGTTTGCCTTAATACATAAAGACTTACATTCTCAACTTCCATTCATTATCTGATGCCTAGAGGTACCAATGTTTATGTAAATGTTATCTGTTTTCGATGTGCATTATTTATATATTTTTGTGGGAATCATTTATTTAAACATAAATTTAATCAATAACTGTGTAAGCCAATTCTTGCTATGTTTATTGATAACAAATTAAATATTTCGATCTTAACAAGATCCTGATCACTCATAAAACAAAATTCACAAAGTCTTTCTCTTTCTGCTTCTTCTCGGTTTGATCTTCCTATCCCACGAATGTTTTTTATAAATGACAACATTTAAACCTTTTTAAATCATTTTAAAATTTAATTTGCCAACATTTAAACATGAATAACTCCAAATAAAATTTTTTTCATAAAGATTTAAACATAGTTAAAAATATTTTAAAATAAAACTTTTAATATTTAAATTTGAATAAAATCAGTCATTTAAAAATTTGTGCATTATTGTCTAATTATTAAAATGTTTCACACAAATTTTGCTTTTCTGCTAAACAAATGATTAGCATATTTAGAATACACGTATTAAAGAAATCAGCCTGTTTAAATCAAACAGAAACAGACAAAACATTTTATTTGTAAATCTATGTTATACATGTATAAAATAGGAATGTCATAAAAATGAATACGCACTTTCTAACTTGAATTCCCATTTTACAATTTAATCTAGCTCGAATGTTTGATATTCACTTCCGTTTGTCAATAATTCTCTAAGTGCTAAGGTAAAATAAATCGTATTGATTATATTATGATTTCATTTAAACTTTCTGTTGAACTGTTTATAATTAGTCGTCAAAATTTTCTACGTAAAACACATTGACGTTTACTTTTTTAGGAAATCTTAAGGCGTCAAAATTGTATTAAAATGGTAACGTTTGTGACTTCTCCTAAATAGATGTAATATACATTTGTTGAAAAAAAAACTAAACTACATTTAACCCATAAAGCAGGGTTGGAAACCAGACAATCACTTTGGAGCTAAAACCGATCTGAAAAAGAAAATTTTCAGTACAGCTTCTGAAATTACCATTTTAATCTTATTTAAATATACTAAAACACGTTGGGGTTGATATAAAATGCGGACACCAAAAAACTTAAATGAACAAAAAATATCAAAAACCATTAAAGTACAAAAATGAATTAAAAATTTATAACATCTGAAAATTAATATTGATCGGGGGAAACGGGTATTGCTGAACGCCAAATCTAAAGACGAATTCAAATATAACAATAACAATTTAGCGATATGTCAGTAGAGAGAGCTCGGGAAGTAAATAGAATAATTAATTGGATTCAGACAAATAACCTCAAGAGTCAACCAAGTAAATTGGATGCCTGAAAAACAATTACCCCGGGTTTTAAAGCAATTAGACCTTAATTGATCAAGATTAAAATGTTTTCAAGACAACAGTATAAAGAGAGCTGTTGATGAGAGAATTTTGTCAGATGGTCGAAGAAGTGTATCAAAAGAATTATTGAAGAAAAGTTAACAAGAGGTCGGTATAGAGAAATAAATAAAATTTGAGCATAAATGTAAATCAACTTAACTTCCAGACAGGGCCATTTCTCATTGGGATATCTTCTTTCAAGTTAACAAATTAATTTCAGAAAGAAAATTGCAAATTTTGTGACAATTTTTCAGTTTGTGTTAAAAATCAATAAACGTATTCTGCGTTTGGTTTTGGTTATTTTATTTATAAAAGCCACACGAAGAGTCAAAGATTTGTAAAATATTAACACAAGAAACATTAAAAATGATTTCAGCTTGCTAAATTTTTCATGGAAACAGGACTAAGAGTAAGTGGGTATTTTCGATTAAATTTAAGTGAATTTCAACATTCTATTAATATTTTAAAGTGAAATTACTAAAATATAAAGAGAAATATTATAAAGAATATTGCTGTATTTAAAATTTAAATAAATATTATTATGATTTGAATGGAATACTTAGGACCCGGATCCCGGACTACTTCTTGAAATAACTCAGATTTTTCAACACAAATTTTATTTACAATTAATTCCATCATTTTCAAATTTAAAAATCCTTTTTTTTTCTTTTCTTAGAATATTAATCAAAATTTTTTATTATTAATAAGAATTTTCGATATTTCTTTAAATTTGAAAAAGACTGTAGAAAATTTGTGTTAAATATAAAACAAAATATTGATCGATACTTCAAAAAAGAGAATATTTTACCAGAGATAATTAATATACATTGTAAACTATCATATAATGTAAAATTATTCAGTGATTGTAAAAAATACAAATATTTTATACCTGTGTGGGCAAATTTTCCCCAGGCCATTTGTGCAAATGTTTAGTACAGGTCGTATCTTCATAATATGTAATAAACCAATTTTTATCCAATATAATTCCGTGCTCTTCACATTCCACTATTTCACCTCGGATAGGATAAGAAATAATATTTTTGAAAAACCCTTCGTTTTTACTCATTGGTTTGAAAACTAAAGGTTTTCCATTGTTCGAGTCTTTGCATTTCTATAGGATTATAATAATAACTCTAATTTTGAGAATGAATTTATTACTTTGCAAAAATAAATTGCATTATCGAGAGTAGGTACGCAATCTTCTTCATTTGAATGTACACCAGAATGACCATAGCAATTTTTACAGAATTTATTACAAAGCTCACACAATACATGACAGAGAAACCATTCATTCGTGTTATCATATATTGGAATATTCTCATTGGGTGATTCTATACAATTTTTAATGCATAATATTAAATCCTGTAAGGAATGACGATTTCTATGTTGAGATACATTCTGTAGAATTTCGGTCAGACCATGGAAAAAATCCTATTTGAGAATGAAAGACTTTAAAAACTTTGGTTGATAAAATTTTTAAAAAAAACGCTTTAAAGTTTGAAAAGCTGAGAATTTATTCTACAATATATATATAAATTTCAAATTAATACAATTCATTATTGCAGCTTAACAGATCGAACGGAGATGGAGACAAAGATCAATATTGTTATGATACCCACTAACATACATTTATGAACCATGAATCAAAGAATAATTTCAACTTTCCACTCTTATTACATAAGACTGTACAGTGATCGTTCTAAAAACGTTTTGAAAATTCATCATTATCAATCTTGATTTATGGAACGTCAAAATATCAATACTAAAAAGATATTTGAAGAAACTGACTACAACGATCATTGATGACTTTGGGGAATTCAAGACAAGAGCCGTGGTGAAAATATCAAGACTATTGGAATCATAAATATGACTTAGAGATTTTAATATATTACAATAATCTCGTATTAAATTTTTAACTGATGAGAAATTGATAATTACATATAATCAGAACAAGTAATTTCTTGAAAAAAGACCTAATAGATTATGGACAAAAGGGCAAAGACCCGAGGTACCCGTGCATGAGGCTAAAACAATTCTATTAAAAACTTATTACTGCAGTATTTTACTTTAAAAACATTATTTTTATTTTTTATATTATATTACTAGTTTATAAATATTGATTATTCTAATTCCACGTTAATTCATCTAGTTTATTATTTAATTCATTAAAAGTAAACACTAATTCAGAGGTCACCAAAATGTATATCTAATAAAAGTAAGGGTCAATCGAATCGGGGGAGGATCAAAGGAAAAACAATTCTTAATACGTAAATCCCATATACCTAACTGCGTATGTAAAATTTGTGAATGTTTATAAAATTGACTTAATATCAGTTAGTTTAGATATCAATATTAATTATCAATACACGTAAAACAGAAGGTAAGCATTAATAATATGGATTTGTATAGTATACCAACTTATTTTAAACTTATTTATAGAACCCTAATTAAAAAAATACGAGCTTCAGTTTCTAAAAATAAATGTCGGTATTATTCATTAGATGTTCAACGACAAATGAAACGACTCCTGTGTCTTCTATGCGAAAAAACTTTTGGAAATGACTACAAAGAACCGTCAAAAATGAAAGCTCCTAATAGATAGTTTTATTTTAATTAACTGAAAATTACTTTTGTGGGGGTCGATGGAGGTTTCTGAAAAAAGTTTGGCGACTCCTGAACTAATTCAAATAAATGAATTTTTCTTATCGACACCATTTAATTATTCATATATCTCATATCTTATTTAGTTATTATGAAACTTTATCTTAGTGTCGATATTTGATTAGTAGTGTTGAATCGAAGACAATAAGACTGAGAAATTAATACTGTAAATGAAATTCTCAAATTCAAATTTATCTGGTTCCCATGAAAGTATAACGCGCAAGTGTTGTGAATATTGTTGAAATGACAATGAAGTATTTAGAATATAATATAGACTTGATTGATAAAGTATCGGTAGTGTGAGGCAATAAATATCTATTTCGAAAAAGTTCGACTTTAAGTAAAGTACCTTCAAGAAACCTTTTGTGAGAGAAACCATATTGATTCAATATTTAAAGAAATTTTTATTATTATACCAACCTTTAACAAACACAATTTGAAGTATAAACAACAATCAACTTCGATGCAAGAGTTTCAACCAGCAAAGGTTCAATGAAAACTGAGATGATGACTAACATTTGTGAGTAAAGAAAAAATATTTTTAATTCCAAATTTGAAGAGTTTTAATTTTGGAAAAACCTTCTTTAGACACTTTGCATATTTCATCTGACAGCATTGTTAAACTTTTACAATTCGGAGAGCTTCCAATGTTTCAGGTAAACTTTTTGGAAACAGATATTTATTGTTAACCATACCGGTACTTTATTAACAAATTAAAATAAATTATTTTTTATTGTTTATTGTGAAAATTACTTATAATTTGAACTTTGTTTTTCTGGGTCAGTTTATTATAATGTTTTGACTTGAAATTTAATTAAGTGAATAAAATTTATAATAATGTTGAATTTTTTGTTCTTCAATATCATTAATAAATTACTTGTCAACGCAAGATTATGAATTTGTCAAAATCAGGATTCATAATGAAATTAACGGAATTAATGATTATATATTAAAAATAATATTTGGAAATATTGCTCAATGTGTTAGTCGTCATATTATAAGGGATTTTCGTTGTCAAACAAACCCATATGCTTTTATCGAACGTATTTGCCAACCAGCGAGTTTATCTTCATCGACAATGGATGGAATCTATATGTGGAAAGATCAAATTAGAGTTAACTGGGAGAGTGGATCAAGCGCGATACCAGGACCTACAACTGTGACATCTTTTAAAATTGACTATAGTGATTCAGTACAAACATTTATTGGTGACATTGATATATATATATATATATATATATATATATATAAATAAAATGTACCTCTGATATATGATTATTAAAAAAACGTTAAGTGCGTTATGCTTAATAAATAAATTGTTACAAAAGAATTTATCATTGTTTTTACAAACATATTAAAAACCAAATTATATATGGGATGACCCGATATCCACTAAGGATAACACAAAGTAATAAACGATCAAAAAAATTACAATAAAATCACATACATGAAATTTGCTTTGGTCTAACCTGATTATTATTGAAATCATCGACATGTATAATTTTTGTGACACTTGCGAATAAATCACTTCTATCAGTAGCATCTTTTATACAGGTAGATAGATCATCTAAACCAGATCATTATTATGATACGTTAAAAATGTTTGAACGTGACAAATACTGAATAATGGAAAAAAATTAAAAAAAAGTTTTATTTATATGGGAAAACCAAAAATGTGGAATTATTATTCTCAAATACATTCCGATCCGAAAATCTATCAGTAATCATACCAGGAATTCACAGTTCAAAGGGCATATAATAAATGTGGGTTTTAGCTTGTTGTAAGACCTGGCAATTAACATCTAACAATGAGAGTAAAAATAAATTTTATGCGTTAATTGTACTAGTAACAACTGGAAACATGTAGCTTGGTGTATGAATCGAAAATCGGATCTGATGAGAAGATGTATGTATGGTAAGAAGAGTCTGCGCATTATTTTGATCAAGTGATATGATGACCAAACGCTAATAGAAGACAACTAAAGAAATGCATCAATGTAATTTATCAGAAGAGTTTGTGCTACAGTAATTGAATACTTTATTTAAACAAGGAAAATTAATATTTCATAATTACAGTGAAAACAGTTAAAAAATTGCTTAAAATAGAAAAATGCAAGATTAAAAGATTTAAAATTTGAGAGAAAAGAAGTTGGTTTTTCTCAAGGATTTACAATTTACCAATATCCACCGAATATCTCATGTAGCTTTGAAAATATGCCTCCAAAACCTTTTAGAGATTCAAAAAGAAAAGTCAAAATACGAATACTGATTAATGAGTGTAATCGAGTAATGTAAACCAACAGTAATAGCGAACATAAGAATGTGTTGATATTTCTGAACTCGGGAGGTTT
Source organism: Schmidtea mediterranea (assembly GCA_022537955.1). Classification (NCBI taxonomy): domain Eukaryota; kingdom Metazoa; phylum Platyhelminthes; order Tricladida; family Dugesiidae; genus Schmidtea; species Schmidtea mediterranea. Next base: position 33,056,631 of record CM039680.1, on the reverse strand, counting down.
TACAGATTATAAAAGGAAGACGAACAAGCAGTTGGGAAATTTACATTATAAAATCGTGTCTAATTCGCGTGAGGTACACAATATGTTCATTAATAGTCAAAAACTTCGGTTGAATTGTGTTTTAATCTCGTTTATCAATTTACAAGTAATGCGTGTAATGCCACATATATCGGAGAGGTTTCCAGTCATCTCTGACTCGAGTTCTAGAGCATTATCAATTGAAGGGTTTGGCCAATATTAGTGAGCACAATAGAGGCTGTATGAGTAAAATAGGCATGTGTGATTGTAAAATTTTATTAAAATGTTTAAATAGCTATTGGGGGCGTCTTATATGTGTGACGATTTGATGACTAAGTCACTGGATCAGAAAATGAACGTACCATATGCTGTTATCGCATGTTGATATTAAATTGGTTGGGTTGTTTATTCAGGCAAATTGATTGTTTGTTTTAAATAAAATTAGAAAATTTTATTAGTAATTATTACATAAATAATTAAATTTTTAAAAAACAAAAAAATATTATAAAATATTAAATATTCTACAACATACATAGTTCTAATATTCTTTATAAACAGCGGCTCTCAACCTTTTTGGTCTCAATGCACACTTTAGGAATAGATAAATTTAGACGGCAATTGAAGTAAAAGTGTATTAATACACTTTGTTTTACTGAGTTTTGGGCAATTTTAAAATGTCATTTTAAAGTGTTTCTATCAGTCAATTTCTGTAAAATAAATCTCTTCATAAAATACATAAAATTATTTAATAAAAGTAAGTATTCAAGAATACTTAGGTTGACCCTAATATAATGTTACATATTTTAGTAATTTTTAAAATAAAGTAGAGTACGATTTATTTTCTATTGAAATGTTCTAAATTGAAATAAGAATACTTAATAAAGCGTGTTTTGTAAACTGTTCAAGTTTAGTGAATGACAAAAAACACTTTCGAATTTATCAATGTGAGATTGATATGGTTTCTGCATATTTCCTCAATTCTTGGACGAATTTAAGATAAACAAATTAAACACACTTTAAGTTTTATCATTTCGTTTCTGTCATTGTCCAGAATGCATCTAAAAACATTTTGGCATGACTAATTTTGAAACTTCGATCAGAACTCAATTTATCAAGTTCTTCTTCCTCTTTCAAGGTTAATATGTGTGTTTTGATAGCAGTTTGAGCAAATGGATCTCTTACCCAATCATAGTGTTCAAGTGACAGTGAAAGAAATTAATGGTCAATATATATATATCAGATGTGTCATTTCGTTGATAAATTGTTTTGGAACAAGCGGAAGCATTTCAAAATTGCTGTCACTTATTCTAGATTTCCAAAAACTCATTTGCGTTGCAGAGATACAATTTTGTTTGTTGAACTTAGGAGGTTTTCATTCCGACCTTGAAGACCAGTGTTAACAACATTCAAATGTTGCAAATATATCTGCCATATTTGCCAGCTTAGCACACCATAATTTATTATAAAGGCAATCAAAAGTCACTTATTTTCTCATCTCTGAAAAAGGCAAGCATCTCATCTTTCAGCTGAAACACCCGAAACAACACTTTTCCTCTCAATAGCCATCTGACTTCTGCATATATAATCAAGCACAAGTGTTTAGATTCCATAGCAATACAAAGCTGTTTAAATAGTGGTGATTTTAATGACCTTGCTTGGTGTAGTTTACCATTTTATAACCTGATCGATAACTAGCTTCATTTCATCTTTTAGTGTTTTTGCAAGAACTTCTCTATGAATGAAACAATTTATAGTCATAAAATTGTAATTTTTCTGTTTTACAGGGGACACAAGACCTTTGACTGACCATATCATTTCCACGATAAACCAAACCGTTCGAGATATTCTGTCAACAAATCAAATACATCTTTAAAAGTTCCTTGCAACAAAAAAATTGTTCAACGACTTAATCTTCGTTTATAAATCGAATGAAACCTAATAATTGTTATTTTTCACTAATATCAGTGGACTAATCAACCTGAAACGCTAATTCGAACGTTCTTAATTTGTTCATAACATTTTCGATATCTTTTGACATATCTTGAATTTTTCTTTTGATCGTGTCATCAAAAAAATGAATTTTTTTAAATTTCCAACTCCGCTTCATCACCAATCATTGTTTTTACAATTGCCAGGCAAGCAGACAAAATAAGTAATTTCGCAATAGTATGCGTTTTCATTTGCTGGGCTATATTTTAAGATACTTGATAACTTGCTTGCTGAGTTTATTTAGAAACCTTTATTTTTTCGCAAACTAGATAGCTTGCGTGTTTGTTGACTAATCAATATATTTAAATATTCGTTGTTCTTATCTTAGAGGTGCTGATGCTTTGAAATGAAATATCATTTCAACTTGCTTGAACCATGGTGGCATTTGATAGTTTTTCATCACATACAATGCAATTTGGTAAAGGACAGTCCTTATCCCCATTCCAAGAAAATCCATAACTTAAATAACCCTCGCTGTACTGACGACGAGCTTTAATATTCTAAGTAAAGTGGTTTAGAGCTAGAGCTTGTATTTGGTGAATCCGGTATTTAGTCATCATTCCCGAAATTGTCATTTATGTTTTCCGACTCCAATCCTGGCTTCTTCGCAAATCATTTGTCCATTTTTATGGATCAGTCAGTATTTTAAATTAAAAACATTATTGCTAATAATACAAATTTATGGATTAATAATTAATCCATAATTAAATCTATTTTGAAAATATATAAATTTACAAAAAAGCAAAATAATAATAATAATTGTTCACTAGAGGAAAATACGTTATGGCTACATCGGTTTATCAGCCTATTAATATTGGTTTCATTATCTACTGTGGCGCTAGCTTGCGACTGGAAATTTATTTTTAAAACTAAAGCATTGATTATACATCGTAGAAGATATGAAGATCTAATATAAAGTATATTCAAAAACAAATTAAAAAACGATGAACAGAGCAATATCGAGAAATTGTGTTTTTATTTTCCAGTTTCCAGTGGTTTTAGGTGCGTCTCAATCAGCCTGCTGCGGCACACTTAATTTTTAAATTTGTGTTTTGTGCTATAACAATCAACATAATAATAATAATTAATAATAATAACAATAATAATAATAATAACAATAATAATAATAATAATAATAATAATAATAATAATAATAATAATAATAATAATGAATAATAATAATTAATAGTAATAACAATAATAGTAATAATAATTAATAAAAATAATAATATTAATAATAATATAAATAATAATAATAATAATAATAAATAATAATAATAATATAAATAAATAATAATATTAATAAGTAATAATAATAATAATAAATAATAATTAATAATTATAATTAATAATGATAATAATAGTAATAATTAATAATAATAATACTTAATAAATATAATAATAATAATAATAATAATAATAATAATAATAAATATAATGATAATAATAATAAAAATAAATAATAATTATTACGATAATAAGAATAAATAATAGAAATAATAGCAATAGATCGCTACCATATTTATCTAAATTAATCAAAAAATTACCATTGGTAAATCCTTGTTTATGTTTTAAATAAATTAAAGCTGGAGCTAATTTTTGTGGTTCATATTTATAAATCTTTTGAAAATGAGAATAATGTCTATCTTTACAAATTTTCATCATTTTGTGGATTCTTATGTAATCTCTTTTGGTTTTGTTTTCATGGAACACAATGACATCTGATATAAACAAGATTAAATTCATTAATTTAGTCTGACTGTCGATATTGTTTGAATTTTCTTCTTGCATCTCTGAAAAATGTAAATTTGAAAGAAAGAAATCTGATAAATTATAACATATGATATATGGTTTAATTTTTGGTGGTTTTATCGGTAATAGGTTTTGATTGAAGAAAAATTAAAAAATAACTTTGTTTAAATTTTGAGTTGGTGCGCATTTTATTTTAACACGAGTGAGCGCGTGCCGTAAACTTTACGCCATACAGTTTGCAACAAATATTCACTAATTAATGATAACATAATTATTAATAATTAAAAAAATGTATTTGAGCTTAAAAAATATTTTATTTGCAAAACTATTAATAAACAAACTTAAGTTCGCCGTAAATTTTACGTCTGCGCGCCCGCTCGAAGGTTTAACAAATTAAATATCGCAGAGAATCACGATTCTGGATAAAAAACCCTCTAAAAAATTTTGACTTAGGGAAAAACCTGCTCATTTTACACTACTACGACCATCACTATTATTATACAATGTATTTAGTACAACAAATAATCGATATTGAAAATTTTATTGTACCTTTTAATTTATTTTTTCAATTATTTTTGAAAATAGACTTTTCTTTATTGAACAAAGAATAATTTTTTTTACAAATTTTTAATATTAAAATAAAAATAAATTTTTTTTATTTCAATATTAAAATTTGTAGAAAAGAGATTTAAGAAAGTAAACCAGTTTTTAAAAAAGAAAAGTTATTTAAAAATTTTATAAATTTTAAAATTCGAAAAGTAAAATTTCATATTTGGGAATATTTAAAAAAATTAATAAAAGCTCTTTTAAAAAATATAAAAAATGGAAGAAAATTTAAACCAATAAAAAACAAATAATAAATTTTAAATGAATATCAGAACGTATTTTGATATTGAAAATAACTATAATCGAAAAAATAATCGAAACTTTGTTCGATATAATTATTACTTTTCAGCAAGGGCTTATTTTATTATTCACTTATCTGATATTATTTTTATTATTATTACTTTTATTATTAATATTAATATTATTATTTCATTATTATAATTTTTATTATTTTCTATTATTAATATTTTTATTAATATTATTATTATTATTGTTGTTGTAATAATATTAATAAAAAATACGTAAAATAGCTGTCAATGAAAAGCAGACAATATATATACACCTGACCATCATATAACGCCTAGGAAATCGCGCGTTATACGAAACTAGTTCCAGTACAAATTCAGTGGTTACGTTCCAAAAGATTTTTTTAAGAAAATAAACTTTTTTATATGATTTTATTTAAAAGATACAAAAAATAGTTATTTTATTTCTTTAGTCCAGGGTTTCACAAACTATGTTCCGCGGAGCCTAAATAGATATTTCGGAATATTTTCCGAAAACAAGTAAGGACGATTTCTGGGGCGGAATCCATTTGCCGCGATAGTTAAACCAGTGGGCTTAAGCGCAAGGGATTTTGAACATTTGATTGACTTAAGTAATGACTCTGAGTTGAAAGAAAAATTTAAAGACCAGCAACTAAATGATTTCTGGGCGAGTCTCACTGAAGAGTTCCCCAATGTCTCAAAACAAGCTGTGGTTTGTTTACTTCCGTTTTCCACGACGTATTTCTGTGAAGTTGGATTTTCTAAATATTTTGCAACAAAATTAAAATATAGAAATAGCCTCGACGACACGACAGATAACAGAATATAACTGACCAATATTGTGCCTGACATAAAAGAAATTTGTAATTTAAGAACCCAAAATCATCAAAGTCATTAGGAGTTTTATTTATTTGTATTTTTATGTTTATTAAATAAATGATATTTCTTTAATAATATTTAATAATAATATACGCAGACGAATATGCTACTAATGACGAGGATAAAAAAAACGATGGTCTTCTACAGAAGTATGTTAAAGAAGAGTTCAGAAGAGAATTAATGCTAATATTAGATTGCCCCACCAGGTGGAATAGCCTACTTTAATGATGGAACGATTCTATAAATTAAAGTGCTTCGTTCACAAATATTAATAGATGGGAAAAAAAATATTAATTTCTCAGCCAATGAATTTAAAATAATTTTTAATATAATATCTACTCCAAATAAAAACACCAATAAAAATCACAGTTGAGAGTTTATGCTGTGCGAACACAGATTTATAAAATGCTGATATAGCTTTAGAATTTATGTTTGAGGAACTTTCAAAGCAAAATTTCTCACTCAGTAATGATCTTAATAATGCATTATTGAAACGCATCTATGAGTGGCGGTTTGTATATGCGGAGCTTTTTCGCTTTCTTTATATCCAAATTTCCGGTATTTAAATAGCGACGATTATTGATCAACTCTCACAAAATATTTTAATATCCCAAATTGTTAACTTGTTAGAACGTTTATGTGTTAGCGAAGGAATTTTGCACACGATTACATATTCAGATACGGTATTGATTTCTGATGACGAACTACAAATGGAACAGCATCTAGTAGAACACAGTTCTCTGCAGGATAGGCTTCGGAAAACAATTCTGGAACGATACACACAACAAACACCTCAACTACCCCAAGAAGGATTTAATAAAAGTAAGTCGTGCCGAAGTAAAGTATTTTGAAAGTGAAGGCATCAACGGAAAACATTTAAGCATCGTTCATGATTATTTAAATAGCGTTAGGGCCACAAGCGTCGATGGAGAAAGGGTTTTCTCTGCTGTTGGATTGCTCGTCACGAAAACCAAATCAATGCTTTCCGACAATAACATCGATAATTTATGCTTTTTAAGACCATATTTTCAAAATATAAAATAAACATATTTTTCTTGCTTTTGATTTTGTTTAAATAAACATAAATGAATTAATATAATATTTGACTGGATTTTATTTTTTTTAAGGGATTAACTTACGTTCCCAGCATATAGATACTATATAAAAGCCCATTACCGAAAATTAGCGGGATTATCGGTTTAGGTAATTACAAATTACCAAATAACCGGTTAAGAAGGAAATGCTTCGGTAACGGACACCCTATTGTACCGCATATGCATCAATGTGACGTATCACAGTAATAATTGTGCTGGGGTACTTTACCCTACATTAAATATACGGCAAATATCCCAACGCAATTATTACTGTCCAAATTATCTAAGTTTAATTCAAAGTTTTTTATCAATAATAAAATATTTTCCTTGTGTTCCTAATGTTCCAGAACCTCGTTCTTATGTTACGCAACATATTTTTTACTTTATTGTACAAGAAAGTAAAAGTTGTGATATATTTTACCGTAAATAAAAAAAATGTGAAAATTTTCATTTACCTTGAGTTTCCAAAATAAGTAATTGATTTTTAGTATCGTATATCATCAAGCACAATGGATTTCTAGTTGTATTATTCCCGCTCCTAAATGCTATATTATTTTCCGACAACAATAGCAAATTCGGCAACGGTTCGTAACCGATCGGTCGGCTGATAAAGGCAACTATATGGAAATTTATCAGTTCGATCGATTCATCAATATCAATGAAGAGAGCATTTGCTAAATCATTCACTGAATCAAACTAGATATCAATATTAGTTTTTGTTCATTGGGAATTAAAATTAAAACGAAACTGATTTGATTGAAGAATGCTCAAAAAGTACACAAGGATCGCGTGTGAAACTTTGAAATGACAAATCATCTGTCATATCATTTGAGTTAGTTGGCAAATTTATTGTGAATGTGTCTTGTTTTGGGGAATTATCTAAAATTTTTATTAAAGTCAATAGTAAGCATCCTTAACAGAGAATTATTAGAGATTCATTTATATATAACAACAGATACATATCTGAACTATAAAAATCAGAATATTTTCCCCTGTGCTTGTTTGTACAACACATTTCTTGATCAATACAACTAATTTCAGCTGTTATCAATGCCTTTTCCAGGGTTTATCACGTAGTGAAGTGATAGACGCCACATAAATGTATTATATATATATCCCAAAATATGTCTGTTTTTGATTAAAGTAAAAATTTAGAATCTTTTATTGACATTTTGTTTAACAAAATAATGACTATAACCGACTTTTTTTCTTTACTTTTCTCTTTAATTTCAAAACTGCAAATAAAAAATAAAACATCTGGAAAAGATCTCATTTATTTCTCCTAAATTTGATGACTGAGTCGTGAAAACTGATTGTTAGGATTTTGGTAATTGAAGAAAGAGATTCGTAGTTTTAAAAAGATGGTAATTTATTTCTAGACTTTTCTTTAATTTCAAAAAGGAATATAAAGAAATAAAAGAGAAATCTAAAGAATTAGGCAAAAAATCTAATTTCTAGCTCAACGATTCGATGACTAAGTTGTGTAAACTAAGGTGACCAACTATACTCATTTACTGAGTTTTGTACTCTTTTTTCACAAACCGTATTCTTTTCAAATCCTGTACTCTGAAAGTCTCATTTGTATAATTTTATACTCATTTGTATTTCTAAAACATTTTTTTAGATTATTTTATTTCAATTTTATTAATTAAATATTTACAATTATTTTGACAGTGATTTGAATTTCACGCGCTTTATATTAGATTATAATATCTATTTAAAATCAAAATAAAAAATATATTACTAATATACTTTTTAGATTATTGATTCAAATATGAGCGATAACAAAAAGTAAAATCGTTTTAACGAAAATTTAAAAAGAGTTTCCGTTCATTGTAGTTAAAAGTTGAAATGATGGCTCCTTGGTTAAATGCACAATCTGCAATAGGGAATTGCAAATTCCCTCTTGCAGATTGTGCATTTAACCAAGGAGTGTACTCTTTTTCCAAAGTGTACTCTTTTTGAACAAAAAATAGTTGGTCACCTTATGTAAACTGATTGTTAGGATTTTGGAAATTGAAGTAAGAGATTAAGAGTTTTAAAACAGATGATAACTTATTTCTAGATTTGTTTTTAATAGATATAATATCACAATAAACTGAATTAAATTGGAAGCTTCAAGATGAAAATAAAAATGAATAACAATTATAAAATGACTTTAAAGTAGTGATTGCAGAGATTTTTAAACATTTTCGATTTATGTCGGTAAATAATTTAAATCATTCGACGACAGATTTTCAAAGATATGCAAAATGTGAGGAAATTTTCAAAACACCCTTAACTCTAAGGGTACTCAAAATATCAGGGTTAGGCAATATACACACATATATACGGGTGTGTGTATTCAAGATGTATTAGATAATGTTTTCCAACAATAATTTGTGCTCATATTATTACTGAAATTTAGTTTTAACGGTAATTTCTTTAACACTTATTAATATATTAATAGCATATTATCAATGATAACAAACAAGGTTTTTGATTTATGTAAGCAGAAATAATTGATGGTATGTTATTAATTGAATATAAATGTTTAGTGCAATAATAAACGAAAACAAAAGATATTTTTTGTCACTTATTGTATAACCTTAGTCTAGTCTTAATTTTAGTACGTATGATTTTTGCTGATGATAAAACTCTTTCAGAGACAATTTTTATTGTCAAAATATAGTCAAACACTAACATTAAATATTTCCCTCGTTGTGGTTCATCTATGATAAGTTGTCTTACAGAATCAGTTCTTCTTTAACAAGGTCTTTTAGAATTGCTGTGTTGGTGGTTATTGTTGTGTTGCTAATTGCATTTCATTCTACTCATTAATGACTAATTGAAACATCTTTCATTACCAATGAAGGTACTTGTTCCATGACTTCGGATTGTATATAATATTGCTTATCTATCTTCGATCTAAATACCTTCATTACATACTGATGTATCGAGATCTGCTGGATAGTTTATAAAATTCTGTAAATATTCCGAAGTATGTCGGTTATTAATTTTCGTCTTAGAACTAATTATAAAGCACCAATCTTGTAAGCAACTTCTCATACAAGTATCGCACTAACTCATTTTTAATGTTGATCTGATTGAATTGCATAGCATATCTAGTATTAACGTTATTATAACGGACAAGTAATTTAACTAATAACAGAAAGTTGTTATTAAAGCCTTCTAAAAATCCTTTCTGGTGACCACAGAATAGTAAATTGTTACTAAAATCATTTATGTGTTATTCTTGATTTCGCATCAAAATTTCTGTTTGTTCACTTTTTATGACAATATTTTGATAAATTCAAATTATAAACAAATTTTTAGCATATCCTTTATCAAGTATTATAATTGTAATAAATATAGTAGGACGACTCAAGCGTAATTTTATTGTTTTATCCAAGGAATAATTCAATTTTTAGAAAAACATATTTTATATGGTCGACAATGCTTAGAAGCATATTACAGATCTTGAATTTAATGGAAGATAGAAGTATTTCCACAGATGTGGGGAAAGTTCAAAATTTGTTAGTCATTGGAAGAAAACACTTGGACGCAGCTTATATCGTTACCAGGCAAAGAGAAAAATGTAAAGAAATACTCATCTTTATATATTAATGCACTCAGTGATCAGGACGATTAAAATCTGAAATATGACGGTGAGCGTAAAAAATGTAAATAATCAAAAATTTGGAACGTTCTGGTATATAATTTTATTCCATGTGATATCACATTTCTAAAGCACATTTTAGGCACATCCCTTATCTACGGTAAAGCAAACACAAATTCCCTCAGATTTTGATTTATTAGAAATTAATCACGGTGAAGGAGTAGAACTATTAAAAGTCTAACTTAAATGAGGACAAAAGATTTTTATTTACGGCATTTTCCCAGTGATTAAATATAATCCAAAAACTTTGAATAATGCTTTCAAATAAGTTTAAAAAAAAACGATAAGCTAGACCTTGAAAGGCAAATCATTAAAAGTTCCTAGGAGTTAGAAACAGTAAATATTAAAAAAAAGTAGATACAATAGAAAAGAAATTAAGTTTTGAAAATGCATCGAAATAATATATATATATATATATATAAAATATCCTAATAGAGAAGAAAAATTGTGATAATATTGGAGATAGTCAGAAACCCTAAACTTGCAAATTGTGACAAAGTACGTCACTTAGACAGACTTAAATAGGTTTATATAAAACACAAAATATCAATTGAATGGTCTGATAGACACATCCGATTTATGTATCGATTGTGTGGGAAATCGGAAATATCCGGTTCGGTCGATATTGGTCTAATCATTATTAATGATTTATAAATGTGTTTAAGAGCATATAATGCTATCTTCTTTTTATAGATATTATTTTGTCACAGAATTTTGTGATCTAATTACTGAACATGACAAATGCTTCTAACAAATCATTTGTAGTTGATGATAATGATAAAGTAGTATAACTTGTTATTACATCAATTACAGCGCATGAATCATAATCACTAGATATGCCCTGATCATTAGAAGAATACTGAATTACAGAATTAATGGTTTCTAATTTTACTAATTTATAGTAATCGTGTATAAGTTTCATTTCATTAGTTTTCTTCATAGGAAATTGAACAAAAAGTTTAATATTGTCGGTTAGATTCTAAAATTCTTAGAAGATGGTAAATTTGTTTCGACATTGGTTTCATTTTCTCTACACTTAACTGTAATTTGGATGAACAGTGGAAAGACGAATTAATCGACTGGTGTAAGATCCATTGCACCGATCTTCAAAGAACAGTATTTACAAACCGCTTTTCCAAACTTTAATCTCTTTTGTTTCCAAACGTCTCGATTAATTACTCGTAAAAGTGGTTTGATAGAAAAAACTTCTAATAGTAAACGAAAATATAATTAATCAATAACTGCTTAAATGAATGCAAACATTTGATATTATCTAATATGGCAAATGAGAGCAAATTAAATTATTTATAATCCAGGTTTTTAAATGCGAAGTCCATTTATCGACATTATAAAAAATCAAAAAATCTCGGATAAGACTTCTAGTTATTAAAAAAATATTTCTCTTTAAGCATCAATTAACAAGTTGTTTCTATTTATAGAATTTAATCATATACAAATAAATTGTTTATGTAGTAAGATACTTTTATTTTTCAATTTAGTAATTGATATGTAAAAATTGGATGAAATTATATTTTACTATTAATAAATAATTCTGATTACATACCGATTATAAAAGCATTATATTTAATATCTTTAGAAAGATGATTTTGAGAAGAAATTCCAGAATGACATTCTTTGAAACACTTTTCACAAAATTCATTATTTGGAGGTAAACAGTCATTGCAGCGTCTATTAGAGTTACATTTCTTACAATAAGTACATTTACTAACATTTCCATGCATGCTGTAACATTCAAATATAATTATAAGAATTCATTTAAGATATTATTACTTTTATGATTTAAAAATTAATTAATAAATATTTTTATAAATATAAATTTAGCAAATTGATGTAAATAAACGGATCCAATCAAATGTGTTATAAATATATGACAGTTTTAAAACAAAACCTTCACTAACACTTACATTTCAACTAAGTGGCAAATTTAAAATAATTGATTAAAATACATTTCCCTAAAATAGTTTTCAATTTTTAATAATATGATCAGATCCGAATTTAATCAAGAAGCAGATGGGAAGCTCATGCAAGACATTACGCGCAGCAAATAGACGAGGAAAAGGATCGAACAAGAACCTGCAAAGAAAAATGTGAAAAAGCAAAGGCAGAAGTCAATAAACTAAGAAATCAAGGACCCAAACCAACAAGGAGAATAAGAGAGCCTAAAGATGACAGACAAGAAAGAATGATAATCCAGCTAACGGAACAAACAAAAAGATGAAGAGAAAAGTACAGACTACTGTTGGGCCAGAACACAAACGGCCTTGTAAATGTTTAAATGAATCGGTAACACACATGCAAATATAACATGCAGATTTAAATTCAACCCTATTGGTGGGTTACAGGGTTTCGTAATTTGTTTATCTTTATTGTTGTCCCAGTAACGCCATACAAAATGATTCTAGCTGCCACTTGGCACCCGTTGCTAGGCAACGTTGGAAATGTGTTCAAGTGGTGGATTGTCCGCAAAAAGTGAGCATTATTACTAATACTGTAATTGCTCGGACAACCCTCGGGTTCATGAGCTGTCGGTAGAAGACCTATGCTCGCTTTGCTCTGTCCCATGTGCAAGAAAGTTCAAGATCAGATTCTTGTTGATTGTGGGAAATGGAACTAGGGTTTGACAACGCGATACGAGTGTTCATAACAACGCTTAGACGCCAGTGTATCTTGGAGATAAGTCAACAATGACTGCGACTCATTTATTTCAAATCAACAAGGAAAACATGTACTGTTGGTAAACTTAGCATGATGAACTTGGTGGTTGGGCTGCTCGACGTCGGGCACGCTCCTTGCGTCCTGGCCGACGAGTACTTGATGGAGGGGCGGATTGGTTCGTAGGTTGGGTTGTGATACTGTTGGAATCTCTTCGCGGCATCTGTGACGGGGCGAAGACGAGCGGGTACGTTACCGCTTCTCCTTCCCGAAAGATTGCTAGGGCGACCTCCAGTCCCCTGATCTGAGTGCGCAGGCTCTGATTGAGCTGTCGCTCCTCCGCCCAACCTTTTTGTGCTGCTGTTAGCCTGAGATATAATGTTTTCATCTTCTTCGGGTCTGACCAAGTTGCTTTGATTTGTTGTATTTCTCGAGTTATCTGGATGATTTGGTTGAGGAGATCCGCATTGGCGTTCCTTGCGCGATCTAATTCAGTTTGTAGGATTTGGTTGTTTGTCATTGCTATAATGAACAAAATCTTTAAATTTCTCTACGGATTTACATAATTAGTATTTATGATTATCGTAAACATAATTATTAAAATGGGCCCATTTATGCAAAGAATTAAAACGAACGACAATTAATGAAGATTTCTTTTTCAAAAAAAAAAAAAAAAAACTTAATCATATTAATATACGGCTTATTGTTCGTGTTTTTGAGAAATCAATGTTCTCCGATGAACGGTCTCTTTAAGTTCTTTTTCTGAGGCAAGACTGGGAATGGCCGTCGGGTATCGCGGACCGGGCGAGGTGGATGGGCCTCTGCAATACGCCCGTCGCGGATGTCTTCTTCCACGTTTGCGAGATACATCCTCGCCTTAACCACATTTAGGCCCACCTGTTCCTGCACCCTTTCGCATTGGGTGAGGAGGTTCCGAGCGTGTTCGTATGTTTCTGCAGCAGGGTATCGCTGTCCGTTGGGCCAACAAGGGTCCCTTTCGAAGCCCAACAGCCGCCAAGTTGTGGGATATGACCACTGTGGTCGAGGTTCATCGATAATTTCTGTGGTTTGCTGTGCTCTCTTCCGACACTGTTCGTCGGGTACTTGAATAGGGGTCCAATCGAGCGGCATGTCTTCTGAAATATCATCATGGTCAGATAATTGCGTATAAAGTAGTAAAGGTTAATTTATCTAAATCGTCCGCTGGATTTTAATAATCGGTAATAAATGTGACATTGCAAGTTGAATCATCGAAACTTAAACCTTGTCAAATTCCGTTAAAACTTTAATTATTACCGTATTTTTCAAATGAAATAAATACGACTATTCATCTATAAGTTTATGATATAATATATTTAGTTAACTATCCTAGCTCACGACTCCTATATTTTTTTAATGGTTGTAGTAGTTTTTTAAAAAATTAAAGCGTCACTTCGTTACTGCTCTAATTGGGTTATGGACATTTAGGGTTTTGACAAGAGATTATTTATAAACTAACGGATTGACGTGTAGTAGGGTAAGATACTATTATTAATTAATTAAATTTCTTTAAAGGAAACGGCTCGAAGGGTCATTAATCATTGCGAAAAATGAGCAAGGGAAGTTATGTTACCTTACAGTTTTGACCCTTTTGTATGAACCCTTTTTTACCGAAAAATCTACATTATTAAAAACTTGGAAGTCGTTCATGTCGAGGCAGGATGTTGATTCGTGTACGTCGGTTGTATATAGACTTGTTTATTTTATATTAATTCGATAAGCTGAAATGATCTTAGGTGGTCGGTTTCCGGTGGATTTGACGTTGGTCGATTTATTGATCTGTTAAGATTTCCGGTATTGATGATAATTCAGTTCGGTAAGTTTACATCCTGTCTTTGCATTGTTTATACTTTATTTGTAGAAATTCGCGGTTGGTAAATTCGCCGAAGTTTAGTCAAATCGATTTTGGTAATTTAATGTTTTAACTAATTTGAATGCTTTCTATCGACATTTTAGGGAAAATATTTGCATCTACCGTGGTTTTCAGGTGGACTCCTTCTCCGCACCTTTGTGCAATTTCATACAGTTGGAATTTTACCATTTGGAATTTTACTATGCGGAATTTTACTTATTCGGAATTTTATTATTTGGAAGTTTCTATTCGTCGTTTTCCCGGAGATATTTGGATCACTTTATTAGTGTTATCGAAAATCGGCGGTAAGCCTTTCCTGTGGTTTAACATTTAATGTGATATTAATATAAAATTTCTAATTGTTATCTTAATTGATCTATCGTCTTAAATTTTTATAGTCATTTTGATTTTTCATCGATGTTGTATTAATTCTCGATTTTTAGGGTCAATATTGGGGGTTTTATCCGTAATTCAAGTCGTAGATAATTTTTAAATTAAATGTTATCGCCGGTTAAGTCGCTTCTATTTTGTTTTATGACGAATTAATCAACGATTTCATGTTAACATCGATTTCATTTTTTTCCTTTTATAATGATATTAATTTGCTTTAAAACAATGATTTAAATTTTATAGCAATGATCTCAGGTTAATGATTTGTCGAGTTATTTTGAAGCAACGGTTTGTGCTTACTTTCCATTAATAGATTAATTTATTTATTTTTACCTTTAATCAACTAATTAATTTAATCGATAAATTACTTTAATTTTAATCCAGGAGTTACTTTATTTTATTCAATACATTACTTTAGTTTCCATCAATGAATTATTTTACCTTTAATCGATGAGTTACTTTACTTTTAAATCAACGAATTACTTTACTTTTAATTGATAAGTTTCGTTATTTGTAATCAATGAGTTCAATCAATAATCACCTTAATTTTAATCAGTGAATTAATTTAATTTAATCAATGAATTACTTATTTTTACTCAATAATTACTTTAATTTTATTAAAATGAATTATATTAATTTAATCAATGAATTACTTATTGTTACTTTAATTTTAATCAATAAATTACTTTCGTTTAATCAATGAATTAATTCATTTTAATCGACAAATTACTTTAGTTTAATCAATGAATTAATTTGTTTTAAATCGACAAATTACTTTAGTTTAATCAATGAATTAATTTATTCCCCGTACCATTCCCCTTTAATAAGCCTTAGGCGCACATTGTGTTTATTTTATATTTAATGAGTGCCCACTGGACTACTCGGTGTGATGATTTTTAGCCGTGTGTAGTATAATTTTAGGTCGATTTTACAGAGATGAGAAACGAGGAAGTAGCCAAATGACTTTTTCCTTATTTCTCGTTTCTTCTATACGGATAATATTGACGTTACGACCCCTGCGTTCCGCACGCTGGGTCTTCACGGGTACATATCATTGGCGATTTTCCACGCACTTACACGAGTCAGTACTGTGTATATTTTAATAACTTGCGATTTGTGTTGGCTGTGGGCCGGAAAAATTTCGACAGATTAATTAATTTTATTCAATGCATAAAAACAATTTATGAATATTATAAATATTTATTAACATATTAAATAACTAAAATACAAAATTACTTGTTCACCAAATAAAATCATAAAAGCATAAAAATGCATCTCCCCCCACGCCGACATCCAAGCAGAGCTCTACCGAGGTTGCGATGATGTGACGTGGAGAGAGAGCTCCAAATAAAACTATTTCTCACCTAAGATTGAAAGTTTTAATATAGATTTTCAAACAAAATTTTAGTTCAAAAAATGGTATTTGTTTCGAAAAACGGTGTAATTTAATGTGAAAATGGATCGGTATTTATACCTATTTTCTGTCCCTAACCTCGCGTGTTAAATTTGATGTAGTAAAACAAAATTCGACCTTGTTATTTTCTAGTGTATTCTAATCTTTTATTTTATTATTTTTCCAATTTATTTTAATAATTTTTTATTTAAAATTTTTATTGAATTATTTCTAATTCAAATTTTTTTTTGATTTAAGTTTCATTTTCATGAACTTTTACTAATTTATCGATTTTTGTCGAATTTGTTGGGTTTTCGTGTTATATTTGTGTTTGTATCGTGCGAATCTTGTTGCATTTTGTTATTATTTTAATTTATTTTTTTATGTTCATTATTTTATATTTAATTCTCTTTTTTCTCATATTTGATAGGGTTTAATTGATGTTTCAATAGGTTTATTTAAATTTGCATGTTATATTTGCATGTGTGTTACCGATCCATTTAAACATTTTCCAAGGCCGTTTGTGTTCTGGCCCAACACTATTAAAACACCAATTAAACCTTATCAAAATATGAGAAAGAAGACAATCACATATAAAATACTAAACATAAAAATAAATTAAAATAATAACAAAACGCAACAAGATCCGCACGATATAAATATAAACATAACACGAAAACCTAACAAATTCGACCGAAATTTGATAATTTAACAAAATGTGAAATTTCATGAAAATGAAATAAAAATCAAAGAATTTGAATTAGAAATATTTCAATAAAAATTGCAAAAGAAAAATTATCAAATAAAATTGCAAAATAATAAAAATTAAGATTAGAATACACTAGAAAATTCCAAGGTCGAATTTTGTTTTACTAAATCAAAAAGAACACGCAAGGTTAGGACCAAAAAATAGGTATATATATACTGATGCATTTTCACATAATTTTTAATCTTTTTTGAAAATCATTAAGCAGTTTTAAAATTCTACTTTATTACGTAAGTGAGAGTTTTAATTGAAACTCTTTCCACGTCACATCCTCGCAACCTCGATAGAGCTCTGCTTGGATGCCGGCGTGGGGAGAGTAAATTATTTATGAATTTTTTTGTATGGATTGGATCGTGTTGGTAATTTCATTTTGATTTTAATAAATTATTCATAATATATATATTCTGTTTTATTTAAATTTTTGTCGAAATTTTTCCGGCGCACAGCCAAAGACACATCACAAGTCATTAAAATCAGACACATTATTGAGATTCGTGTAAGTGCGTGGAATATCGCCGATGATCTGTGCCCGTGAAGAACCGGCGTGCGGAACGCAGGGATCGGAACGTCAATATTATCCCATATAGAAGAAAGGAGAAATAAGGAAGTGGTCTTTTGGCTACGTCCTCGTCTCTCTTTTCTTTAAATTCGACCTAAACTTTATTTACATACGGCTCAAAATCACCACACCGAGTAGTCCAGTGGGCACTCACTAACTATAATATAAACATAACGGCGCCTAGGATCACTTAAGGGAAGGTGACGGGGAACTTGAAATGAAGTCATTGCTATGATTACGAAATAAAATGAAGTAAAATTAATAAACTTAATAATTAAATACTCTATTTGAATACGAGGATTTCTTAATAAAGACCAGATGTTAATGAGATTTAAATGACGCATAGGAAAAATATTAAATCGTTGAGGAACCTGCGAATGCTCGTTTAATAAAATTTAGGGCTCCATACCGATAACATTTAGCTTTACTAAACCTATAGGAAGTGGCAAACGATTCCCGTACTCGTGATACGAAAAAAAGGGGAAGACCAAAAATAAAATGATCAGCCCATGGGGTTTTTTTATGAAATAAGAAGTAAACGACGTTAGAACCCGAGATACTCTAATCAAGCCGAATAAAATTACTAACCACATAGGAGAATTGCCGTCAATCAAGATCCAAAAGGTCATACGGTTTGTGAAGTAACATATACAACCCATATAAGAACCCTAACCGAGCCCATTAGATTAATAAAATAATTTCCAATAATGGATAGTAAATCCCAAATATTTTCCACCCATAGTCGAAGGTCAATTTCATAAAGAAAAGAAAATCGAGAATTTCTGAAATAAAATTCAAACCCGGAGGAATCCGAAAGGAAAAAAAAATTAAATAATTAAATGATCGGGAGAATTCCCCACAAATGAACCCATTAAAGTTGTTTACATTATAAAAAACAAAATAAACAGAAAACATAAACTCAGATGAACCGATTTTCAAAAATGATAGTGGATAAATAACAAGAACTTTCTTTTACAAAATTTAATCCACAATAAATAACGATATCCCACCAACAGAACATTCGGTAAATAAATAATCATTAAAATCCCATACCGACAATTCGATCGGCATGCCACAAAAATAAAATTCTAAAACTTAGTAAGATTTTTTCCCAATAATATGTAGTAAAATAAATAAGTAACAATGTTTTTCTATAAAGTATATTCCAAAACGATAGCATCCTTCCGCAACAACGGATTATACACGACCCAAAAAGAAATTTCACCTAAGAAATAAATTGATCAATATTAATTAGCAATACACCAAAACAAAACCTGGTAAAACTCTCCCAATCGATAGACAAATCACCTATCACTGAGTAAGTAGGTAATCAAGGAAAATGTCCTTGACCACAATAGGTTTCACCGGGCAATTGGTGATCGAATTTTTCAGATAGGCGATGAGGAGTTCCGCGGGAAAATATCCGATCCATTTGCGGTATGTGCCCATTCGAACTGGATAACGTCCTTGTGTAAATATAATCCATTCGTTCCAAAAATCCCCAACTTCTGCACAATCACCTAAAAATAGTTAAACCTACAGGGAATAGATATGACATAGATTACCAGGTAGGCGAAGGTATCCAATCCCAAAACTTTCTAATAAAATCGTCCATTCGAACAGCAGTAAATTGTTGCGACTAAAATTCAAAAAATGTAAATACATCCAGAATTGTTAATGGCGGCCGACTGAAGTTGCAAAAATTTTCCCTCCGATAGTCCATTAAGTAATTAATATATAAAAATTACATAAATCAATCGACTGAGAAAACTAACCTAATATTGACATTTAAACATATTGATCTCCGCGATTTTCCCTCACCGCGTCACTGACGAACATCTACATTCCGGCACATCACTGAGCGGTGTGTAATGTGCATACACTCGCCGGTAAATTCCATAAATAGACGTGCGCACGAGCCTAATCATTTACAAATATAACTATTATGACGCAACCACGAGAATTCGGAGACACAGCGACTGGGGAAGCAAGTAGCGAGATAACCTCGAACCTAGGTCCACAACCTTGGAGTAAGTTCTAATTTTTCCAAATTTCAATGATCACCCAATTTTTTGTAGATAAATTTTTTTTTCCCAAAATTATATAAATCTGGCGAAGAGATTTCTTAGAATTCATTATTAATTATATAACTCTTTTGTAGATAATTTTAAATTCATTCTAATAAACGTATGGTGATAATTACATAAATCCTTTGTAGTCAAATTATTAAATTCATCTTAAGGAATGTATTGCAATAATTATAAGACTCTTTTCATAGATTTTCTTAAAATTCATTTTTATGACGATATGGGAATAATAGCTGAATCCTTGTAGATATTTTCGAAATTCAATTTTCTTAATTGTATGTTCTAATGATTATAGGAAATTTCGGGTAGATAATTTTCCCTTGAAATTCATTTTATAATTGTAGCTAATAATCACATACATTTCGGAATGTTATCGAAGTTTACTTTAATGATGGTATTCAATAGTTATATGAATTTTTTATAGATATTCTTGCAGTTTACCTTAATAATCGAATGATCATACAACTTGTTGCAGATAACCTTCGAAGTTCGGAGTAATACTCATACCCAATGATTACACAGATTTCTTGTGGGTAATTTTTGCCAGAATTAGTAACTTTGCAGAGAGGAATCTGCCAGACGCCAATCTCATGTTAAGTGCAATTTTATTCTCCCACATGATCAATTTTTTTTTATGGATACTAACCGGGGATATCTGTAGTAAAAGGAGGTACATCGGAAAAATTCGCTAAAGTTCTTAAATTAACATTAATTATAGCAGTTAAATTTTTTTTGTTCCTTGAAATAATGTTTTCCTTCTTCGACCCATGTAGTTGTACCTATTTAAGGGTGTTGAGTACTAAAATGCCGTACCCAATGGCAAGAGTATTTGTTTCTTAGTAATCATTTTGTACATTTCATTTTTTCTTATTCTCTGCGTACGGCCTAGATTTTGATGACACACATATTTCATTGGTTTTTATCTTTTATGCACTACATAATGAAACCGTTAAGGGGTATACCACCTAGATAGTAATGACACCTATTTTCTTTAATTATGAATTCCGAAATAAGTAATTTACATAGTCATATTATTGTTTAGAACGATCAGGACTCTTCATCCACGTCCCTACGCATGTAGCAGACCAGTGGAGGCAAGCGAGGTGACGCTTCGGCCAGGAAAAATACCCCAATATGCCCCAGCCAGGAGAAAACCGGTGGGACGATATGCTGCTAGTGGAGAATACAATGAAGCAATTCAAGAAGAAAGGACAATCAAGTAACCCAAGTCCGGCCCAAGATATCCATGTTTGGGCCCGGGCGCTTCTGGCCCACCTCCAGGACCACCAGCGCCGCGTCAACTCCTTGGTAGATTGGGCCAGTAACTACCTGGCCAACGTGGAAGATGACCTCGCAGCCGGGCGACTCGCAGATGCCTATCCACCCCGCCCGAGACCGGCCCGTAACACAAAACGGCCCGTGTTCGTAATTCCGGACTGCTCCCCTGAGAAAGGGATAAAGAAGTTTGCCCAAGACTCTGGACCGCACTGATTCTTGAAATTTGACCATCTAGTTTTACTATGAACAATTTTTTTTCATATATACTTGACCTCTGAAACATGTGTTAATTATTGTTTTTCTTAGTATAGTTTTGCAACATGTGTTTAAATTAACTGTATGCCTGAAAATTTTAAATAGATTAATAAAATGCTTTAATGTCCCTTATTATAGTAATGGAGCCTTCACAAATATTGCAAACGGAACTGACCCATGCAAGACAAGCCAACAAAAATCTCCTCGATCAGGTTATCCAACTAACCCGGGAGATCAAACAAGCCAAGGCCACGTGGGTGGATCCCCGGAAGGCCAGATCCTTATATCAAAAACTTACCGCGACCCAAAAGGGATGGGCAGAAGAGAGACAATTAATCCAGAGTTTAAAGACCCAAATAAAAGGGCTGGAGGTTGCACTGTCCGCCACCGAAGAAGGGACAGCTGTAACCTACCCCTTCGTATTTGCTCCCGCTCAATTGTCTTACCGGGAGGTGATAACATCCCCCACGACGAATGCGACTCCAACCACAACAACAACCAATAGTTATCGACCTGGACGAAAGGAGCGGGCTAAGCGCCGAGCCGCTCGATTGTTGAATAAGACTTGATAAACTTAGAAAATGTATTTAGTTCGCGAATAAAATATTGTCGAGTTGTAGACTATCTATGCTATTTTGTATTTATATATTCCGGTTATTCGAAACGGTATCTTCAAAGTTTGGACAAGTGGCTATAATACTGTAACCAACACACAAAATACCTCATTACAATACAACAATTAGGAATCCATTTAATATTATGATAAATTCCGACGATAAAATTTACAACATAAATGGGACCGAATGATCCAAAGCGAGCGCAGGTCTTCTAACGACAGCTCGTTGAACCCAGTGAGATTGTCCGAGCAATTACAGCACTAGTAATAACGCTCACTTTTTGCGGACGATCTATCCACTCGAACACAGTTCCAACGTTGCCCAGCAACGGGTGCCGAGTGGCAGTAGAGAAATATTTATATGGCGTTACCTGGGAAACAACAGAAAAAATTAAAACAAATTATAATACCCTGTAACCCACCACTACTAAAAATCGAGAACATAATAAAATGGGAGCACATTCAAAAGCAGGATCACGAAATAATATTTCTACAAACAAGAACGAAAGAGATGCTAACAGAACAAGAGAGCAATCTCAAACAAAGACAAGAGCAACAAATAAAAATGGAAGCCAAAGAAAAATGAATCAAATGGGAATCAAAAAAGTAGAACGAACAGTGCGAAAAAGTCAAAATAGAAATGAGATTATTACCCAAGAAATTACTGAATAATGAAGATTGGGAGCTATGGGAACAGATCGAGGAGCAAAAACAAACAATCAAGAAGTGCAATGACCAGATCCAAACAATGGAATTCCAGGAGCAAATCATACGAAGCTCAGTGAGAAGGCTTAGAAAGAACGAAACGAGTCACCGAAAATGGATCGAGGAAGCAAATAAGAAAGTAGTAGAAACGCAAAATCAATTAGCTGATGAAAAGCGACCAAATCAACGGTTATGCGATAGATTAACAGAAGTCCAACAAGATGTAAATGGACATCGAGGAGTAGCAGTGTATAAAGAAATTCAATTGCGACATCAACTAGAAATAAATGAGCAACTCAGAGGACGAGTTGAAGCAGAGATAGAAATGATAAAGCAAAGCAACGAGGAGAACGAGCAAAACCTAAAAAGAGAAATTGAAAAGCTGAAAATACTGGAGAATACGCATATCTGGAAGCCCAAGTGGAAGGACTAACAGAAAACGTGGATTATCTCACTTACTTATTAGATGAGGAGATACAAACTACAAATTCATTGCGAGAAGAGATAACTACACTGCAGAGCCGACCACCAATTTGGCTTATACCCTTATACCCAACAGAAATGTTAACCCAAGTCCCAACCGAACCAGACGAGGGATTTGGCGAAACAGAGGAAACGGATGTATAAAAAAAAGAAAGGGAAAAGTGTAAAAAGATAGAAAATAAAATGAATAAAAACCAAAATTGTACAAAGAGATAAATTAATGTATATTTAGAATAAATTCAAGCGAAGTAGAAATTCAAATGAATCAGACAGTTAGCACAAACGAGTGTGATAATTATCATCTAACCCCCATCCAATTAATACAATCGATCGAACAAGACCCACTAGAATATTACAGTAAAAAATGGAAAGCAGAAAGAAAAGAATTGTGAGAAACAGTAGACGAACAAGAAATAGAAATAGCACGACTAAGACAACAACTAATCCAATCAAGACAACTAGTCAATACAGTGAAACAAGAATTATCGACCGAAATGGGAAGCACAAAAGAGAGGAAGAGAGAAAACGAATACCTACGACAAGAATTGGCAAGGATAAAAATTCGAGTAGTCCTGGAAGATTATTGGAAAACGGAAGCAGAAAGGATGAGAGAAAGCAGAAAAAGTGAACAACGATACCTAATTCAGTTGGAGGAAAGCTGCAAAGAAGCGAGAGAAATAAATCAAAACCACCAACAAACCCAGGAGGAAATTGAAAGGAAGAACTCCAAGAGCAAAAACGGAAAACAGAGAAGTACAAAACCAGCAAAGCCAACTACAAACATAAACTCGAGCGAAAACAAACAAACGAAAGAAACCTCAGAATGCAACTTAACAGTCAACGGAAAACACTCATGGAAAGTAAGGAACAGTTGAAAGAACTTCCGAAACGATTGATAAAGGCCCAAGAATTCATAATAAAATTTGCAGAAGGAAAAACAAAAGAGGAATACGAGGTCTACTCACCACCTAATGAGGGGAGAGAGTAAAAAGGGGATAAACTTCACTGTATATAGATAAATAAAAACTGTAGATAAACACTGAATAATCAATGTATAATAGAAGGAGAAGCGAAATGAATCTAACGAAGCTATGTGTAATGATAATGGCTGCAACGAGATTATGTATCACCGAAATCCTCTTAGAGAGGTGTGAAAAAACTCACCCGTTCAGAAAGGAAGACAGCACGTGCGCAAATTATAAAGAAATCTGCGGAAACCCCAAAGATGAAAATGCCAACAAATAAACCTACAATGCAACCAATGTCCTATAAAGGAAAACGAAAATGCAAATGACAGATTGAAACAAAGTATCAGAAAAACCCAACAAATGATACAAACCCTCCTGGATAAGAATGACGAGATATCAAGAATAAAGAATGAGAACCTGAATATAATGAAAATCCTGGAAACGATCATCAGACAAATTCAAGAAACCGTCAAAACGAATCTCGAAAGCGAACCAATGCAAGAAATCTTAAAAACCATCCTATCAGCCAAACGATTTCAACAGAGCAAATCCCAACAGAATCACGAACCAAGCCTAACGACCCCGCGAATCAAGCAAATCATGACAATCAGCATAACCCTAAACGTCCTATCTTCAATATGCTGTCTCATAACCTGCTTAAAAGTAATAAATCGACAAAGACAAAATACCCCAACTCGGAAAACTGGAGGAATACTCAATTGAATTCAAAATGCCAAGAAACGTAAAGAAACACCAAGACTACTACATCTCACTCAATGAACCAAGTCAATCAAACCCGACAAAAAGAGAAAATCACCTGGAAAGCGAAAACCAAGCCGTCATCAAAGAAAACAATAATTCATTTGAGACTAAATTTAATGTATAATAACTGATTCGTTATAACTGAAAGAAGTTAGAACTAGTTGACTTTAATTTGATTCTATGTATAGTAGCCGGACTATAGGTCCATCTGTATCTTGATATTTATCTATCAAGTAGAATTTTTATGTATGTGGGTATTGAGGTCACAACCAGAGAGCTCGTAGACTCAAATAAATGTATAAAAGTAGAATCTGATAGAACTTAAATCTTAGAAATTGCGGGTCGCAATTTTATGGCTCCCGAGTGTTTTATGTTGGGCTAGAACAGAGTTTTGTTTAAATGAATCGGTAATAGCACGCAAACATAACACGCAGATTTAAAATCAGACCCATAAAATATCAAATAACCGCTTTAAAATACGAGAAAGAAATAATTAAAATATAAAATCGAAAACATAAAAATAAATTAAAATAATAACAAGATGCAACAAGATCCGCACGAAAAAACACAGAAATAACTAGAAAACACAAAAATTTGACCTAAAATTGACAATTTAATTAAAAGAACAAGAGTTCATGAAAAGTAGAAATGAAATGAAATGAAATAATTTAATTGGAAATAATTTAATAAAAAATAAAAGAAAGAAACTGTCAAATTAAATTAAGAAATAATAAAAATTAGAATTAGATTAGACAAATAACTTCAAGGTCGAATTTTGTTTTACTGCATTAAATTTTACAAGCAAGGTTAGGGTCACACAATAAGTATATATACCGATTCATTTTCACAGAATTTTAATCAGTTTTTTGAATTAAAAACTCGAAAACTCGCAAACACTCAAAAGAAATTCTACTAGTTATTTTGACTCGTTTTTAAACAAAGCAGTTATCTTACTTTGTAAATAGACGATTTCGGAAACTTTCTCCACATAGCGCACAAACAACCTCAAGTGAGCTCTTTTTGGGCGTCTGTATGGGGAAATGTTATTACGTATGACAGTAACGGATGACCAGGATGATGCCAATTATGCAAATTAAGCTATGAAGCCAATTGTAATATGCCAATTATGGCCAGAATAAATGTTTCAACAAACACAATTTTTATGTCGAAATTTTTCCGGCCCACAGTCGATAAACCACCACAAAGAAGTAAAATATACACAACAATTCAAGCTGTGTAAGTGCGGTTCATCCGCCAATAGCTTGTTCCCGTGAAGGTTCCGGCTTGCGTAACGCAGGAACACAAACGTCAATACTGTCCGTTATAGAGAGTAAGTGAGAAGGTGAGGCGGTAGTCTTTTGACTGCTCCTTCATCACCCCCTTTTCTATAAAATAGACCTAAAATTATCTTACTAAATCGGCTTAAAATCATAAACACCGAGTAGTCCAGTGGGCACTCGTAAAATCGTAATATTAACATATCTACCTTAAGGTCAAATAAGGAAGGGAGTATGGGAAAGAATTCGGAAGTCGTTGACATGTTCTCAATTAAATAAAAATAAACTAAAATATGTTCAACTTTAAAAAATAAAGTACCTTACTGAAAGCCAAGACAGATACATTTACGGAAAAAAGGAGTTACATTGATAGGGTAAAACTAAAAATCAATTTAAAATCTGACTAACGCTAAATTTTCCACCAAGAGAAAATAACGAGATAGACCCAGTAGTTAACGTTACCAATTAAAATCTTTTACGACGATGGCGAATTAAGCGACGTTGACTCAAAATTAGATCGAAATTTGAATATTTTGACCATAATAATCATGTGGAAATCATATTGGTTAAAATAACCCAACCACTAATCCGTAAACTTTATCAATAACGCTTGTGAAAGTTAAATAAAATATACAAAACAACCAGACCAAACGCTAAATTCCACCCTGAAATACCCCAACATTGACCATTAGGTTGAATAACCGAGCATAAGTAATCTCCACATTCGTGTCGTTAAATCAAGAGTAATAGTAATCGAGACGATTATAAATCATAAAGTAAAAAACAAACTAAAGTATAAATATTAACAACAATAACTCACAAGCAACTAAATTCAAGGATTAACTAAAACTAATTGCAAAGTTATCTGATCAATTGAATGCACCGATTCCAAAATTTAAATAAATACAAACGACAACGCGGATCACAAGTGATGTTGATCATCCAGAGTGCGACGATGTTGCAGAGTCTATATCTGTCAATAATGAATGATCAGGTATGAGGAGGAACATTAAATTTCGACCATATCTAACGTCTGACTGATTTATACTGAGAACTTTGAATCTAGAAAATATTGGCTCAATCATCTTCGGGAAAAATATGTCCAGCTCGAGTTCAGCGAATTGAATTCATTAATCACAATCTGTGTAGTCAGGTGATGAATCAGAGTACCCATGAACCATACGATAGCCTGAACTAAAAAATATAAATCGATAATTGCCTCGACAATTAAATGAGAAAGAATTATTAAATTGACTAAATACCTCGCTTTGAATATAGAAAATCTACATGGCACAAATCAATAAAATCTGCTGTTTTACAATTCTGACAAACACCGATCGACAAGAGATTAGAAACACCAGGTGGAATGCATACTCTTCCTACATGCAGGAATTGAAATTATCAATGCAGGAACAAACGGGAAACGAAGAAAGGAGAATCAAATAAATCGATTACACATGACGTGAGAAGAGTTATTTGCCACGTCACCGGACTATGATCAGCACACGCCAACTGTCACTGGCACATAAATAATAAGGTGAATGAACAAACACGATTAGTCACACAGTATAGTACTATTGATATAATCATGCACTCACGAACTGAAAAGTTGTCGACAACTCCAATGGGAACTCGGATTCACCAGGGCCAACAACGATGGAACTACCAGATGGGGGGATCCGCAGAGAATCAACGGTCCCCGCAAGGAAGTAAAATTTTCGCATTATAAAACTGGCATTAATCCTATTATCTAAATTTTCGAAACCCATAAGACAATCGAATGTAACACCTGCTCAGAGGTCCCGAGAATAGGTCTAAGATGAGCCGACTAAGACCAACATGGAAGTGAGAATCAACAGTAAAGCCGAATTACTTCGATCACAGGATGGATATATTATGCCTCACTTGACAACGGACGTTCATGTTTTTGAGTCGATTAAATAAAATTCGTCACAACGTATTTATCTGGTTTATTGACACCCGACAACTATCAACCACATCATAACCGCGGAGTTACCGCAAATGTCTACGTTGTAATCCCCTAGGCGCAAATAATGAAGTTATATTCAATTGAAACCATTGCAAGCAATACAATATAATAAAGTAATAACCAAATGAAACCTTGCAAACAATATAATATACTAAAGTAATAATCAAATGAGACCATTGCAAGTAATACCGTTATACTAAAGTAATAATCAAATGAAACCGTTGCACGTAATATAATATGCTAACGTAATGATCAAATAAAAACGTCTTAACAAAAATAAAGTTCAATCATCATGATACATAAAAACCCTGACACTAAAGTCGATAAATCCGGACGCACCAACGCCAGCATAAAGTGACGCATAAGGGAATGAGATTAGAATTGTCGTTCGAATATAATGTAAATAACCTTTCTACTATAAGGATTGTGACCAAACCGGGAACGACGAGGGGAAGTGCCGAGGATTATTTTACTCAATCACCAAGTGTAATGCCGTGATTCTAATATATTGAACTTTACTTTACAGATGGATCATGGATCGACGCATCTCGAATCACCGTGCATTTTCCAGCACGATCCGCCGCCAGATGTAGGCAGGCGATGTGAGATGCCGGATTCACAATGTCTCCAGTCAAAGAATTTCGAGATGGGTGTACGGAAGAACCCGAAGAGATTGACCTCCCCTACGTTGCTAGCAAGCGGGAGCCGGGCCGAAACCCAGCCCGGGAGAGTAGACAACGGGCAGAATATACGCTAGCTAGGCTTGAGCAGAAACAGAGGCAGATCAATTGGCAGGTCAAAATATCAACGCGAGACCTGGATAGAATAAACAATTAGATCGCTGCGGGAAGGATTCCCAGCACAGATGGATACGCCCCACCATATGTCGTCGCTTGTGAAATGGATGATCCGAGATTAGCCGAGTCCACTCGATCGATGAACGTGGTCATCCCAGAAAGCTACTGCCAAGGGAGTCCCGCTATGCAGAAGGAAGTCCAGTAGGGAGACAAGAGAACTCGTATGCTCGAAGACAACGTGGATCTACTCAGAATTTGGACCGTTAAGATCTCCACATCAATAATACATTGTTATTCAATAAATGGATAAATTAAAATCTTAATTTCTAATTTCCGAATTTACCTACAATATCGACTTAAAGACCAATGTATCGAGGACGATAAATAGGCGTTAGACAACCATTAGCATGGCTTATAGACAAGAATCTAATTGTTTCCCAGTTAGTAACCTAAGTTCAAATAGAAAGTAGGGACGATAATTGTGAAAGCGCCATAACAAAATGGATGAGATGCATTAATAAATGATTTAATTTTAGATATGAACGTAATCCGCACTCTGACCAAGGAACTCGTAAAGTCGCGACACGAGAATGCGGAGCGTCACTAGCAGTTGCTTAAGATAAGTCAAGAAATCCAAGAAATCAGAGCTTCCTGGATCGAACCAGGGAAGGCCAAGAGGATTTACCAGAGGTTGACTGCCGCCCAACGCGAGTGGGCAGACGAGAAAAAGCTCGGACTATCACAAAAAATCCAGATCCGCAGCTTGAAAGTGGCGTTATCGGCTTTCCAGGAAGGCAATGCCGTAACGTACTCACTGGTATTTACGCCGGCTCTGTTGGCTTATCGAGAGGTAACTGATGCATCCAGGTCAGGGCAAAACCTGCTCCACGATGCCAAGGAAAGGCGGAGCGTGCGAAGCGGCGAGCTCTACAAACTACGAACTGTTCGAAACTATAACCAATTTAGTCCAATAAATGATTATTATTAATTCTTTAGTTTCATTCATTATATTGCTATTTAACGGTGAATAGTAGACTTAATTACAACAATAAGCGGTTCAGATGAAATTTAACTGTTAAGAGTGGCAAGTACAACGGAAGGGACCGGAATAAGAAAGCGCACATAGACCTTCTAGCGGTAGTGCGTTTAACCAACCTTGAGATTGGGCCTTAGCAGTTCTTTCATAGCACTCACCTTTGGCGATCTCATGACCAGTGGTTACAGCACTAACGTTGCTTAGCAACGGGTAACCATTAGGGGAAAGAAAAGTTATATTTATGGGGTCAAGATCAAATACTACGAACCCCACACAAATATCTTTCTCTTACCACTCGGCACCCGTTGCTAAGCAACGTTGGAACTGTTTTCGAGTGGGTGGATTGTCAGCAAAAAGTGAGCGCTATTGCTAATGTTATAATTGACCGAACAATCCATGAGTCCAACGAGCTGCCGATAGAAGGCCTGTGCTCGATTTCGTTTTTTAGGTCCCATTAGTCTCCTATCTCCTTCAAATGTTAACCTATACTCTCATATCATTTATCATGACGTCTATTCCCATATTCCTTCTTATCGTTGTCCTTGTTGATGATTTTTCTATGGTCTGTAAACCCTTCGTGATGTTAAGTATCATCACATTATCTCTCTTACCCTTATCCCTATTATAACTACCATATTCCCTATTATTAATACTAGCATTTTCATTGTTACTATTATATTTATTATTCTAATCCATTATCACTGCTATTACTATTATTATTATTCCTATTACAATTATATTTATATTTATTGTTATTTTTATTATTATTATAATTATCATTATTACCATTAAGTTTTTTTTGTAGGGATCCGTTCTTATTCCTCAGCTTTATGAAAATATTTTATTTATATAAAAATTTAGCCGTACTCCATCCTTATTCTACAGACATCGATAAAATATTTTTGTTATTTTGGAAAGTTTTGCAGCGTTCCGCTCTTATTTTACAGTTTTATCAGAATATTATACAAACAATTGAGCCGCTCTCCACTTTTACTTTACTGTTTTCGCTAAAGTATTTTAATTAATTCGGAAAGTTTGAGCAGCGTTCGCTCTTATTTCACAGTTTTATGATAAATATTTTAATTATTTCCGAAAATTTGCACAGCGTTCCGCCCGTTATTTTGGTCTCAACTCAAAATAATTTGTTTAGTTCTTACATATTATTTAAAATATTCCTTTTCATGATTTAAGGCGTTCGGATTATTCTTTTTCAAATGGCTATTCATTTTAACTGTTGTAACGATTTCGCAATTTTCCCCGCTACCCTTTCTCTTTCTTTATCTTTATGATCTATATATGTTCATATTGGATTTAATGAGTGCCCACTGGACTAATCGGTGTTAGTGATTTTTAGCCAATTGTTGTTAAAAGGTTTATGTCGATTTTATCAAAATTGAGTGCAAGAAAGTTGAGCTAAAAGACCCACCCTCAAGCTACCCCCTTTCGCTATTTAGTTCAATGATTTGACGTTCGAGCCTGTCGTTACTCACGGCAAGGGTTCTCACGGGCACGAGCTATTGGTGGGTGAACCGCACTTACACCGCTCGATAGTTATGTATAATTTTAATTACTTGCTGGTGTGTGGCTGTGGCCCGAAAAATAAACAAATAAATGTTACCATACCAATTGGGTAAAAGCTTCGATACATAAAATTGTTTATTTGGCATGTCACATAGTAATCGGAAGTTCATCTGTTTAAACATTGTTCACTCGCTTCATCGTGAGTCATTTAATTAATCAATAAATTCATTTTCAATTCATACGTCGATGCATACTAACTGAAAACATGACTGCAAATTAATGCTGAAAAATAATACTGAAAAGTAAGAGTGAGAATTACATTTTAAAACAATGCTGCAAAGTAGTTGTCAATTAATGTTGGGCCAGAACACGAACGGCCTTGGAAATGTTTAAATGAATCAGTAATAAACACGCAAATACAACATGCAAATTTAAAATCGGACCTATAAAACACCAATTAACCCTGCTAAAATACGAGAAAGAGAACAATTAAATATAAAATTATAAACATAAAAGTAAATTAAAATAATAACAAAGTGCAACAAGATCCGCACGAAATAAACATAAACATAACATGAGAACAGATAAATTTGACCGAAATTCGACAATTTACCAAAAAATACGAAAATCCATGAAAATGGAATAAAAAATCAAATATTTTGAATTGGAAACAATTCAATTTAAAAATTTAAAAAAATTGTCGAATTCAATTATAAAAATTAATAAAATTAAGATTAGAATATTGTGGAAAATCACAAGGTCAAATTTTGTTTTACTAAATCAAAAATAACACGCAAGGTTAGGGTCGTACAATAGGTATATATACTGATTCATTTTCACATAATTTTAATCAGTTTATCATCATCGTCAAAGTCAGTTTTTACAAAACTTGAAATCGGTTTTTAACCTGAAGCAGTTCAAATCATCTTGAAGCAATTTTAATACTTGATGTGAGTGAAGAAATGTTCAATGACTTTCTCCACGTCGTACCCAAACAACCTCGTGTGAGCTCTGTTTGGAGTATCGGTGTGGGGAAAGATTTTTATGCGATGAATATAGTTACGAATATGTATTATATAAAATAAACGATTATATAAAATAAATATTTGATCTAACAACTTTTTGTCGAAATTTTTCCGGCCCACAGCCACTCACGCACCCCAAGTCAATAAAATATACACACAATTCAGGCTGTGTAAGAGCAGTTTATCTGCCAATAGCCTGTGCTCGTAAAGGTTCCGGCGTGAATAACGCAGGGCCTAAACGTCAAATCATAACCGTTATAGGGGAATTTGGGAGGAGAGGAATTAGTCTTTTGGCTACTCCTCCACCGCCCATTTTCCTATAATTTCGACCTAAATTTGAATTTCACATATCGGCTAAAATCATAAACATTGAGTAGCTCGGTGAGCACTCTTAAAATCCTAATATAAACATAATCATCCTAAGATCAAATTAAAGGGCAAGAAGTGGGGAAAAGAAATCTGAAATCGTTATAATGTCTTTTAAATGTCTCGAATCAAAAATAAAGTATGTATAAAACTAACTACCATTATTTAATGAAAAAATTTAAACCGCAACTATAGAGAAATAACGAGGAGATAAAATATGAACGAAAAATGATAAGGATATAGCATGTTTGTTTTGTATTAAAAAATCACTACCAACTAAACTTGCAAAAATCACGGCGTAATTAGTAATAATACTCTCGACAACATCTTTATAACCACTTGATAATTACCCTCTGTAAATTGAGACTCTTTTCAAACCCTAGACATTTTGTCTCCAAGTAATAATCCACCCCAAAAATACTGTACTTGATCATAATTTAGTAATAAAGAAAAAATTTAACGTAGCCTCCCTCATGAACTGAACGTAAAACAAATTTAACCCTAAAAAAATCACCAAATTTGCGTTTATTAAATCAATTATAACCCTCCACCAGAGAATAGAAAAAAAAACCATGAACTTAGATTGTCGTAAATAGAGTCAGAGTGTTTATCAACCAAATAATCAGGATATTTAAATGAGACCTAAATTACTTTAACAAAATAAGAATCATGATACATCCAGGATTTGCATAGTCAACATCCGTTTTCACCCACATGGATACAATAATAAATCGAGAATAAATAACACGAATCACGAATCACATATATTAATTTCCCAAAGCATCACGAATAGGCCACGAATTATTCATGACCGACGCCATGACAAATAAACAGCGAAATCTACAAAATCATGCGATGTAAAGAACCCTTGTAGGAGTTGGTAGTTAAACGGTGAGGAGCTGAAATCTTAAATAATCATTTAGGAGAAGTTAATAAAATCAGTCACTTGAATTGCCGCCAATGATGAGATCAGAAATTACTGAATATGGTCAATTGAATGTTATATAAATAATTCCAGTGATTAGACCAATGTAACAATCCACCGAAATTCACACATGAAATGTGTCTAACCAATAACGAAATAAATTGCGGATCAATAAGGAAAAATATGGGAAATCACATAGGTGACGTGGCGAACTAACAATTGAAATTAATCGTCGTTTGAAACCACGACATGCAATAACTGAACGAGACACGTGGCTAGAAAATGAATCATTTAAATCCTGACCAAGAAATTCCACGTCAATAGGAAATTACCGATCAAAATAAGTATAATGCGCACACACTCCCGATCACCAACACGAACATACATGCACGGTAAACGAGGTGATATAAATATGTAGACTAATGTAGACATTTTCAGTCAGCCACTATGAATAGTAAGAATAATTTTAACAGGCAAGGTAACGCCAGAGTCCAAGGCCATGCTTCCCATCACCATGACGACGAGGAGATCACAATGGAGCGTCGAACAGGCACCCAAGAAAGTAAAATTATTATTTACGTAATTACATTTTTAACCATCATAAATATTCATAAATTCTGGCCAACCACAACAATCGTCCGACATATTCCGTTCAAAGATATCTATTCAGCCACAGCCAAACTATCTCTAAAGCAGGGGAAGATTGTGTCAATCCAGAGGATTTTAATCATAACGATAATGATGCAAATAAAAATCTTTAGAATTGTTGAATTTAATTGAATTACATTTTCGCATAACTTTAAATGAACACCTCAAAAGCAATCGCCTATATCGTAGAGCATTAATTCAAAGAATAAATTGTAAAAGTTCGAATTATGAATGGTAGTAGAAACATCAATTGAGACATTCATTGAATCTTAAAACCCAGATAAACAGAATGCGATACCTCCATAGTGCCTCATTCTAACAGCCACCAGTTGTATCCTCGGCCAGATTGAACAACCAGAGCCTAAATTTTATTCTCATCGACACGAAAACCGTCCCCAAGAAGTACTAGAACTGAATAAAAATGTCAACGCAATATACGCATGAAGAATCTTACGGAAGATGAAGACCAGGTCGACCTCATTTTTACACTAAGATAACTTCAATACTCCATTCATTTACACTGTCTATTCGTCACCCCACACGATGACCCTCACAAAACCCCACACCAATCAAGAATATCCACTACGTGAAGTTAAGGACTAATCCGACGTTTTCATTATCGCCGAAAATAGCATTCTACACTCAAGCACAATTTCATTTATATAGTGTTACAATTTTTCCATATTTTAAATTAATAATATCCATTTTGACAGACTCATGGATAGACGAGTCCCGAATAACCATGAGATTTCTATCGCACGCCACCGCAAAATGCAGACAGGCGATGTGGGATGCGGGATGCTCAATCTCTCCCGTCAGAGAATCAAGGACCGGAAAGCAAATAGAAGCGGAGGATGGAAAACTGCCTTATGTGGCCATTAAACGAGAACCTGGTCGAAACCCAGCTCGTGAACTCCGAGGACAAGCGAAAGACAAACTCGCTCGGCTTGAGGCTCATCAAAGGAAAACTAACAAGGAAGTAGCTCGAGACCGTCAGCATCTAAACCGGATAAACGAAGACATTGCAGCTGGACTAATTCCGAGCACAGATGGGTATGCCCCTTCTTACTGCATCTCATTTGAGCTCGATGATCCGCGAGTAAACCAACCAATCAGGCCTATGACCGTGTCCATGCCGAAGAAAGTTCTTCCGAGGGAGATGAAATCAGAATTAAGAGAGCAAGAACCGGAGTGGGATCATTCCTACGCGCTAAGAGCGGACAGACCAAACTTGAAACGCCGTTATTCACAATCTCGTTACCATTGAGTTTGATAAAATAAATTATTTTGGAGTTATTGTTTTCGTCTTTACATTTATCTACCTTAAAACTGTTTTCATATATCATACTACCCGCAAATAATTGTTAACGCATTAGAAATACTAAACTAATGATAAATTGATTATAAAATAACCAGAGAAATCTATTAATGAATTATTTTTTGTAGAAATGAATTCTGATGAAATGTTAAATACGGCTTTCAAGAGTGCCCGAAGGGAGAATGCAGATCTCCACAGACAGATGTTGAAATTAACTCGAGAAATACACCGCATAAAGTCAACGTGGATAGAACCATCAAAGGCGAAAGTTTTTAAAAGTCGAAATTTTTCCGGCCCATAGCCACACACCGATAATTATTAAAATCTGACATATCATAGTCGAGCAGTGTAAGTGCGGTGTAAGTCCGCCAACAGCTCGTGCTCGTGAGAGATCTCGCCGTGGGTAACGATGGACTCGAACAGTCAATTCATATACCGTTATAGGGTCAGCAGGGAGATCGGGAGACAATCTTTTGGTTGCCTGCCTTTCTACCAACTCCCGAAAAATCGACCAAAATATCTCTACACATCGGTTAAAATATTAACACCGAGTAGTCCAGTGGACACTCTTAAAATCTAACTTCGACATATAACTTTCCTAGGATCAACTTGAGGATTAAAGGGAACGGGTTAGCGGAAATCGATGCAATCAAATTCTTGCTAACTAAAAATTTTTAAAGTCTATAATAAAACAAAGTACGGAGTCGCTAAATAAATCATCAATAATAATACCATTCAAAGATAGCTAAAAATTGTAATGGGTGGGAGACCTAAAATTCTATAAAAATAAAATTTTGCCTCCGCTATTAAATTCTAGAAATAGTTGAATACGATAAGAGCTCCACAAATTTATAGCACCAAAAATAAAACCCCGATAATCAAATCAAAGATTTTGCCCCAACAACTATAGGTCGTAATTAACCACCAAAAAATTCTTTCATTAAAGCATAAGATATACAACTCATAAAGTATTACGAATACGTACCGATTCCACTAACTATCAAATTTACCCGCAGCAGTGATAAGTCAGACTTAGTTGACGGTTCCAAATCGAAAATCACGGTTACTTAGAATAAATAGCGTAAAATGTAGGATACTCAAAATAACGTAAATAAAGGCTCAAAATATCAACCTCATCAACAATAATTTAAACATTTATTTAATCAAAGCTAGGAAAAGTCAAAAATTCTGGAGGAGTGCTAGACGGAGATTCATTGTAACATCTGACGAATTTTTGGAGAAGGACCCAGTGAGGTAGGCGATGAGAACAATCATTTGAGAGGTGTTTTCCCGAACGGTGGGGAACCTAATGCTCAAATTAGTAAATAGGAATTACAAGTAAAATAACCAAACTTCCAATAATTCAATCCACGTGAACTACAAGGTGAGCGTTGCATAATGACAGCCGAAAAAATTATGGCGAAATTGCCTCTAATAAATATTTAAATATAAAATTAACGAGAAGGAATCTGTCAGGAAATGTTCCTCCATTTTTCTTTTCTTCTCAGAATTAATCGATAAGGGAAGGGAAACACCGCCTCCAATAGCAAATCTGGTAAATTCAACATGCCTGGCGGATCGAGAAAAGGAAATAGACAGCGATAAATTTCCTACACCGCAGACAGGAGTAGATCAGATATTGAATTGCGCCCATGACGATCAATAGAAGGGCAAAAACGGAAATTGGCCAATCACATCTCGCCAAGTGAATTAACACTGCCACGTGGCGGCACACCGCAGTGATAGTATAAATACAACGACAAGATTCGCTGAAACAGAAATTCCTAGAAAAATCTGCTAACAATGTCCGAATTAACAGGCGAAAAGAGAAATGAGAAAAACCGTCCGATCGATCGTAGAGAACCTCGGGTTCAATCGTGCTCCGTCAATCTCTCCCCAAAGTATAACCAACAAAGGATGAACCACTAGGATAATGAATCAAGTACGGCTGCTTCAGCCAACCATCTTATTTATGATGAAATAAAAAATATTTAATGCAATTTTGTTGGAGATTTGGATAAAATCCCGTACAGGGAGTGACTAAAGTGCACTATAAATTTGAAACGTTTTCCTTCGGGTTGCATAACAACACTTATTCGTTACGTCATAGACCTTTCCTCTTTCAGCGAGTAAATTTGCGATCAAAGGTCCTACCACGATAGATCGATAGTTAATCTAAACCCACCATTACGATATTTCTATGAGTAGAATATTATCTAATAATGACCAGAATGCGCGTCATCTACATGATTGATTAATTTCCATGAACTGTGTAGTAAGATTTTTCTAGAAAATAAATTTTAAAGATCTTTTATTGCGACCGACTATATTTGATAGGTATTTCCGCATTGTAGGAAATCATGGATTCATTTTTGGTAATCATCGAGATTCTTAAAGGAATGTGAAACAACTTTAAAGGGCGCTTATTTAGAAAACCAAATTTAATACGTCAATTTTGGCCTAATGATCTATTTTCTTGGAGAATCAGAGGTGACAACTTGTTTATATCCTAATAATTTTTTTGGAAATGGAAATGTTCTTCACTAATTTCTATGGTAATTATTAATTTTGCTAGTTGAAATCATATCGGAATAGTAGTTTGAAATATTAACAAATTAATAAACAAATAAATTTGAAACATATTTTTGGATAATGTTTTTTACGTTTTTCTTAAAGATAATTTTCAAGGTTTATTAAAAAGTTCTACCCGACAGTTTTTTTTTGATAATAAATTTCACTCATTAACCCAACCAAAGATTTTGAAGATTGACCGACAGTTCTTATTATGAGATTCGTGGACACGCCCTATTCGAATTTCTTTGTCATTTTTTCTACGTCCAATGTTAAAGGAGGTTACTTGTTAAAGCCAGAGT
The DNA here is from genome assembly GCA_022537955.1 of Schmidtea mediterranea. Taxonomy (NCBI): domain Eukaryota; kingdom Metazoa; phylum Platyhelminthes; order Tricladida; family Dugesiidae; genus Schmidtea; species Schmidtea mediterranea. The sequence goes on along the minus strand of CM039680.1, from coordinate 33,017,767 downwards.
AAATAACTCCCACCTAGACTGATATGGTTCTATCATATAATTTTACTGGTATTATAGATAATTTAACTCATCGAAAAGCAGTTTTTATTATTTCTATTTTGGCATTCACAGGTACTCTACATAATGACTGGGAAGATGCAGACCGTACTACTCTGACGGTGCCGACCAGGTTTGCCGGCCAGTATCGACAGGCCCTGTGGGATCGGGGTTATACCATATCAACTTATGTTACCCCCGAGTGGCCGAAGCGCAAGACTGACGAGCTGGGAGGCGATATTGAACTTCCCAGTGTCCTGATTAAACGGGAGCCAGGCCGGAATCCCGCGCGTGAGATCCAACAGAAGGCAGAATACGAGCTCCATCGCCTAGAACAACTGGAATGGCGCTATCGATTTCTGGCACGACGGCAGAAGGAACACCTCGCTCGGATTAACCGGGATATCCGTAGTGGACGCATCCCCAGTTCAGACGGATATTTACCTTCTTACAGGATCGCCTACGACCATAGAGACCCAGCCTTGCTCGAAATGAACGCACCAGTACATCTTGTGGTCCCAAAGAGCCTCCTCCAGCCCGACATTCGAGATGTACTGGAGGATCGGGGCGTCGAGGAGCACGCTTATTCACGGAGGTGCTTTCCCGACAAACGACCACACTGAGGCCAAAGAACCTGTAGCATAGTTCATTTATTTTTGTTAATGTCCTCATCTGTATTGTTAATAAACTTATTGTAACGGTAGTTCTTTTAGTTATTAAATAAATAAACTTATTGTAACAGTAGTTCTTTTAGTTATTAAATAGTATATTATCTATATGAAAACTAGAGGAAGTAAGTGATGAATGTTTTCCTTTTGGTTACGGGACATGAAATGACTGTCCAGTGAGAACTAAGGCCTCAATTTATATATTTTTTTTATTATTTTAACAACATCTCCGAAACCTATTTTAGATCTAATTTATTCTTAAAACATCACGTCTATGAACGTCATCCAAGAGCTTAGTAAAAAATTGAAGGACCTCCGAAAGGAGCACACTGATCTATACCAACAGTGTCTACAATTGAGTTGAGAGTTGCAACGGGTTAAGGCCACCTGGTCGGAACCAACTAGAGTGAAACGACTCTACCAGAAGATCGATGCAGCACAGAAGGACTGGCGGGAAGAGAGAGCCCTGAACCACGCCCAAAAAATCCAGATACGTGGACTGGAGGCAGCTGTAACAGCGGGGCAGCCCAGTTTCAACCTAAATCTCGCGCGAGACCAGGCCGTGCCGAAAGAAAAAGACAAAAGCAGAATAAATTACGAAATGAACAGAATTGAATGCGAATAAGTAGTAAAGGAACAAATAAAATTTTGTTGTCTCATTGTTTTATTTGATTTTATAACGTAAATGCAGTAACCTAACTAGGGTGAAAACGAATATGCAAGAAAGTTAAGCAGGTGTTGGGCCAGAACGTAAACGGCCTTGAGGAATGTTTAAATGGATCAGTAACACACACGCAAATATAACATGCAAATTTAAATAAACCTGGAAACACCAATTAAACCCTATCAAATATAAGAAAAAAGAGAATTAAAAATATAAATTAATAAACATAAAAATAAATTAAAATAATAACAAAACGCACCAAGATCCGCACGATACCAACACAAATATAACAAGAAAACACAACAAATTCGACAAAATTGAAAAATTAATAAAAGTTCATGAAAATGAAACTTAATTCAAAAAATTTGAATTAGTAATAATTCAATAAAAATTCTAAATGGAAAATTATTAAAATAAATGGAAAAAATATAAAATTAAAGAATAGAATTCACTAGAAAATAACAAGGTCGAATTTTGTTTTACTGCATCAAATTTAACATGCGAGGTTAGGGACAGAAAATAGGTATAAATACTGATCCATTTTCACAATAAATTTAACCATTTTTGAAATCGTTTTTAAAACCATTTTCAAACCGTTTTGAAACTTTAAAACCATTTTAAAAACCATTTTTCAAATTACCTTGGAAATCTTATTTTTAGGTGAGAAATGTTCATTTTGGAGCCCTCTCTCCACGTCACATCCTTGCAACCTCGGTAGAGCTCTGCTTGGATGTCGGCGTGAGGGAGAGGTATTTTTATTTTATTTTATGCAATATTATGAAATTTTTATTTTATGGATTGACATGGAGGGTAATTTATGTTTATTTGTTTATACTTAATAAATATTATTAATATTGATAAACTGTTTTCTATGTTTCATAAATAAATAATTCTGTCGAAATTTTTCCGGCCCACAGCCAACACATATTGCAAGATAGTAAAATATACATAGTACAGATTTGTGTAAGAGCGTGGAAAATCGCCAATGATATGTACCCGTGAAGACTCAGCGTGCGGAACGCAGGGGTCGTAACGTCAATATTATCCGTATAGAAGAAACGAGAAATAAGGAAAAAGTCTCTGGCTGCTTCCTTGTTTCTCATTTCTGTAAAATCGACCTAAATTTATATTACACACGGCTCAAAATCATCACACCGAGTAGTCCAGTGGGCACTCAGTAAATATAATATAAACACAATGTGCGCCTAAGGTCTATTAAAGGGAAAGGGTACGGGGATAAATTAAATTGAAATCGTTGATATAGCTAATTCCGTGTTAATGTTTTGAAATAAATTAGATAAAACTTATTGCTAAAAGTAAATTAAATTAATGTTTCGAAATAAATTAGATAAAACTTATTGCTAAAAGTAAATTAAATTCATATTTCGAAATAAATTAGATAAAACTTATCGCTAAAAGTAAATTAAATTCATATAATTTAGATAAAGCTCATTGCTAAAAGTAAATTAAATTCGCCTTCCGAAATAAATTAGCAGACATTATTTAATTCATCAATTCAAGGATTAATTAAAGAACTTAAGTAACTATTGATTGTAAGTAACGAAAAGTAAAATGTTTCATGGCTAAAAATTAAAGTAATTATTGGGTAAAAGTAAATCATGACTTAATTGATCGTATCTTATTGATAAAAATTAGAATAATGATAACAATTTCCTTAATTAAATTATTATAATTCGTTTCGATAAGATTAAAATAATCGTCAAGCAAGAGCGAGTAAGGTATTGCGTTAATCAAATCCAACCATTGATAAAAATTGAAGTAATTGCCGAATTGAATTCATCGACCTCAAATAACGTATCAATTATAAGTAAGGTAATTCACGGACTTCAATGCACAGCAACCCGTTAACCAGAAGTAAAATAATTCATAGATTGAGAGTAAGGGGTTAAAAGTGAAGCGATGTATCAAATTAACTAATTGATTAAAGGAAAAGAATTCTAAAGGGAAAATAAGTACGAATATACTAACAATTCACTAAAATAGACAGGTAATAAAATCATCGTTACGGGAACTAAGGTCGTAATCGTAAAGCAAATTAATACCGCTGAAAAGAATCGAATTTACCATGAGGGTGCCGATTATTTTACCAAAAACGAAACGAAATTGACGAGATGAATTCAATTTGACAGTAACATCTAAATTGACAACCCATTTAAACTTCAAAATCAGACGAAAGCCAAATATTAACTTAATGTAAAATGAACAAAAAATCAAATAACCATAAGAATTTAAGCAATTGGAATAGTAGTCAAAAGTTTATTCTTACATTACGTAAAGTCCAATTATAAAACATTTTATTAATAACAAAACACTGAAAAACTCACCGCCGACATCAAAGTTCGATAATAACCATAAAATAATCATAAACATCCCGACGAAACGATGAATGAAAAACTCCACATGAGGAAGATAATAAAATTCAAATACATGAGGTGACACAGTATTGAGAAGAAGTTCCCGAAAGCTACGGCGGATTGCAAGTGTCTTTCTCATAAGTATACCGATCAGAACGTCCAAATGAACGACAATATTAAAATTCCGAAATTGATTAAATCCACTAAATCGGATACGTCAATCGAAATTGCTCTAAAATTAAGTTGATTTAAGTAGAATAAACAAAGTATGACCTACCACGACGAAATTGTCGATTCCAAATTTGACCAAACTACCGGACATCCTATCGATCGTCGCCGTACACGAGAAGTGATAAAAATCATTAAATTCACAGATTCAACATACCATTTTATATTCGATCCCCGGCATCGAGATAAATAAGGACCTCGCATAAATTAATTTGTAAATAATTCTCAACCAATTAGTCCATCATCACCCACAAGGATATCATGACTCTCAGATCCGATAGCGACGTTCCCAAACAGTAAGTCAAGTTGCTACGTCATCCTACCTTTTTGATTGTTGTCCTTTAAACGAATTAATTAGACACAATACAAATTTGACATTTTAATCATGATGGGTCTTGTTAATCTATGATCAAAATGCTGACCTGAGATACCACGTAAGATCTAGTGTGTTGATTGTCGCAAGAGGAATTTTCAATATTGCTTGACGCAGAACGTAGTCCGCTATTAATAACAATTACGCCAGTCCTTTCAAACTCTAAGTAGGTAAACACCCTTACGACCAACGTGAATAAAGTCTTCCATACTTCGCATCTAATGGTTTATTCATAATATCGTTTCAGAGTATGCCAGTCGAGTGGACTACTACACCAGCAACTAGCGGAAAACACCCGAGGAGGGCACCAAAAGCCGCAGACACCATAGACAATCTTCGACCACAATGGCCATACCCTACCACTTGGAGACTATTGGGCTTCGAAACGGACCCGTGCGGACTCGTCGGTCAACAATATCCCGCCGAAGAGACATACGAGCATGCTCGGAACCTCCTCACCCATTGGGAAAGGGTGCAGGAGCAGGTGGACCTCAATGTAATAAAAGCCCGGATGTACCTCGCGAGCGTGGAGGAGGACATCCGCGTTGGGCGTATTGCGGAGGCATATCCACCTCGCCCAGTCCGCGATACCCGACGGCCCTATACGGTGGCGGCTCTAAAGAAAAGCCTGAAAAGACATTTCCCCGAGGAATAGATTCGATAGTTACAATGTGCATGTCGTAATTGATTTGAAAATTAAAAATTAAATGTCGTTCGTGTTATTTCTCCTTATAGATAAATTCGTTCCATAATCTTGTTTAACTGAATAAATTATGATCTAATTAAGTCAATAAGAAATTAAAATGTTCTCTTTTGTTATAGTGATGTCTTCCCTACAAATCCTACAAACTGAACTGGATCACGCGAGGCAGTCAAACGCGGATCTGCTCGCCCAAATCATCCAATTGACCCGAGAAACACAGCTGATAAAGGCAACATGGTCAGATCCAGCAAAAACGAGAGCTGTCTACCACCGACTCACGGCGGCACAGAAAGGCTGGGCGGAAGAGCGACAGCTCAATCAGAGCCTGCGCACTCAAATTCGAGGACTAGAAGTCGCCCTAGCAGTCTGCCGGGAGGGGGAAGCGGTAACCTATCCGCTCGTCTTCGCCCCATCCCAGATGCCACAGAAAAGTACTCAATCAGCGGAGCAACCTGTCACTCCAGTAAATAATCGTCGGCCGGGACGTAAGGAACGTGCCCGACGTCGAGGAATCCAGCTTCAAACCCATTAACTTGTAAATGCTGCGTGTTTTGTTGATTCGAATAGAGTAGTCATATTCATAGTTGATTTGTTTCTTTGATACATTTGTATGCCAGCGTTATCATAAATATTCGCATCACGTCACCGAACCTTCGTCTCATCTTTCCACAGTCAAATAAGAACCTAATCTTGAAGTTCTACAAGGGACAGAGCAAAGCGAGCATAGGTCTTCTATCGACAGCTCGTGAACCCGAGGGTTGTCCGAGCAACTACAGTACTAGCGATAATACTCAATTTTTGCGGACAATCCACCACTTGAACACATTACCAACGTTGCCTAGCAACGTGTGCCAAGTGGCGATTAGAATCATTTTGTGTGACGTTACGGGGCAACCGCAGGTTAATTCAAACAAATAATGAAACCCTGTAACCCACCACAGGTAAGGGACCTAAAGTACGTAAGACGAGCATAAACCTTCTAACGGTAGCTCGCTGAACCAGCTGTAGACCGGGTCATAGCAGTTTTGGAAACAGAGCTCACCTTTGACGGTCACAGAACCATTGGTTACAGTACCAACGTTGGCTATTAACGGGTAACCAGTGGCAGGTAGTTAGTATTATTATGATTGGGGCCAAGGTCATATCGACTACTAACCAGTAACCCCACACTTATAATTTGACCTTAGCCTTGCTTGTAATTTTATTGGGGTAAAACAAATTTGACCTTGAAATTATTTGTGTTATCTAAATTAAATTTTTATTATTTTTCTTAATTTAAATTGGTAATTTATTTTAAACATTTTAATTAAATTTATTCAGCCAAAAATATTTTATTTTTACTCATTTATTTCGTTAATTTTTTCTTTTATATAACTTGTCGTTTTTCGGTCAAATTTTCTTGTTATTATGTTATTTTTTATGTAAATTTCGTGCGGTTTTTGACGCATTTTGTATTTATTTTACTTTTACGTTTTTTGATTTTATATTTATTTATATTCTCTTAAATTTTAGAGTGTTTAGTTGATGTTGTATATTGTATTTTAACTTATCTTGGTGCTGGGTTTTCGTGCTGTATTACTGATATATTTAAACAATTCTCAAGGCTATTTGTGTTTTGGCCCAACACTTATCTGGATTAATTTCACGGTTATCATAATTTATTCTAGTGTTATGTTTGAGGATACAAATTAATCTACGTTGTTCAATTATTGTGAGAAATACAAATTCATTTTTTCTTTTTGTATTAATTGACTTCTTACTAAAATTAGTTTTATTTTGAAAATAATACTCAAATTTATTGAAATTACAAATATAAGATAAGACGGTGTATAAATTTAATAAGTATTTAACATGAACTATAATCAATATATAAAGAAAACATTCAAATTTAAAACATTTTCGAAAAATTTATTCTCTGCAAAATTCAAAACCTTCGAATCCATGTCACGCAGAAGTTTATATTCTATAGCCAATTATGATAAGGCATTCAAACAATCTTATCCAATTAGGCTTTTTAAATAATTTTTAAGATTTGATAATCTTAAATTATATTCTACTTTCATAGTTAGTCAGTGGAATAATTTTCGTTTAAGTTTTGATTGATAGGCTTCTGATAACTTGCTATTCTCAACTAACTATTCTCAATGTTCTTTATTCTATGTAACCGAATTATTTGTTGTGAGCAGAGGATGGTCAAGACTTTCTAAAAATATTGAATGATTATTGAATTGTGTGGCGCCAGGGTTGACATTTAAAGTTAAAGATGATTATGTGACATCCGGTGATGGATTTCAACACATGCGCAGGAGGCTAGCTACTCGGGCCCTGTAAATCAGGGGGTCCTCCAAATACATTAAAAAATCATAAATTTGGGAATTATATAGGACTTATATATAGTGCTGGATTAAGCCTATATTATTTTATGTGTTTGCAATATATTTGTATTATTATGTAATAAATATTGTATAATTATACTTAGTATATTAGGCGAATATTGATTGTACTTCTAAAATTAAAATAAAATTTGTTAAAAGTTTTGTATACATTAAATATTTTTAAAATATTTAAATGCGTAACCTATATTTTTCAAATTTTCTACACAGTGGGGGTGGTTTAAGGAGGCTCAAGAACTGTTTGCGTCTCCGGTCCCTGTGACATCAACTGTGGGTACCTGAGAAAGAAGAAATTAATCGAATTATTGATTTTTAAAATGTTTACCATTAGATATACGCAGTAAAATATTAAAAAGTTATTGGTAAGATTATCGCAAGATCGGATTTATCAGAATGTGACCAGAAAGACCCAAAAAGTAAGAAAACATTTAAAACAGAAAATCAATAATTAATTAAGAAAAACCTGAAGTTACCTTTAGTTAGCGGAATACATCATGTAACCTAGGGCATCTTTGCTATAGACGATAAACAGTTTAAGTTCATGAACAATATCATTACGGCCACGAGCAGCGTATCTAGGAGAGGTTATTCCTGTCAACTGTGGATTAATGATAGGACGAAACCAATGCAAAACGATGAGACAGAAATCATATAAAACCGATAAGATGGCTCTAATTTTGTGCCAGTGTAAGCGAACAGTCAAAAATTGCCCTAGAAAACACGTCCCTAACCGTATTAGAAAAATAAAGCCTGCTCAGTTATTGGGACATTTGAAGGGCACTAGTTGATATGATACAAGCATAAAACTCGAAATACAACATTGCAAATTATCTTGATTAATTAAAGTTGTTTTTCGTTGATTACGAAATTTATAATTGTATTCTATTATTAAAATAGGCCTCAAAATGTGAAAATCATCATGAAATTTTCCATGGTATATCTTGAACCTATTGGTACGTTAAGGTGGTAGCAGTTTTGACATATATCACCGTTCTCAACAAATAATCTATTGGAACACAATTAAAATGCCACTTGTGAATGGTTCCTGGTGGTTTACAAATTAAAGTTGTATCCGTCGCGTACCCAGCAACTGGTTGGGTTATCTGTTTTGAAAAATGTCATTGAAATTAGTAGATATAAATTTTAGTAACAAATCTTAAAAAATAATCTGCATTTATAAACCGTCGTATTGATATTGTTCCACAATGGCTTTACTTTTCCACTTCAATTGACTGGAATTTATAATTTTTGCTTTACTGTTATATTTCTATCAGAATCATTTATGAATCTAGTATAATTATAGACATAGTCAAGATTAAAGGATAGTAGAGTCAGATAATACGACGCTGACTGTAAAATGGAACAGGATTAAAACAGGTAGTTGTGAAACCATAATTGAAAAGCGATGGAAATAACAAAAGTTATCAATTATGAAGATTACGTAATTTTGAATGAATTTGCAACATCTAAACGAGACTCATTTTACCTTGTTCCAATTATTTATTATTGAACACGAAGAATCAAACAAGAAATTTTTTCAACAGAAAAATAAAAATACCAAACAAAATTAATCTTTCTATGATCAGAGAGATTTTTTAAGGGAATTATTTTATGAATAAAGTTTCAATAATAATTGAATATTAACTTTATAAATTTATTTAATAGGTTTTTTAACCTGATCTCTTTATTTACATTGGCTAAATTATCGACAGAGCTGCTTGATCTATTCCAGTTGAAGGGCAATATAAAAACCTCACCAACTTTACGGAAGAATAAATGTGTAAGCAGTGACAAAAATAGACAGAACAACGGCATAACTGACATTTAATAATACAAATACTAAAGCACATCAATAGAAAAACTCGAAACATTACAATATAAACACAACTATCAATATTTAATAGCAAATAACAAAATAATGAATACTAATCATTTTTAATATAGTGCTTTTCTAAGAATTTCGCAATAGAAAACATTCGAATGCGTTTTTTTGAGAATAACCGCTGCCAGTCATCATCACATAATACAAATTGTCGATTTGACGGATCCTATCAAATACAGGAATGATTAATAGGACGTTGGTCATTGTCTGATAGGCGAATTTTTCACCTGTAAAATCGACCCTAACTGAATTATCTAAGCTTTAACTGCAATTTTTCTCTTAAATAACCCTACTTAAAATTCCTTTGCAATCGTTCTGAAATTTCTACTAGTACGATTCGGCTTTTTGAAAAATAATAGCAGAATAATGTAGTATTGGGATTTTTATTTCCACAAAATGCTTAAAACAAAAGATGAATGCTTTTCACGATAATTTATTATCAGTAAAATTCCAAAAATTATTCATATTTAACCCTTTGCGGAACTATGTCGACCCTAACTCGACTTTCCAATAAGTTTCAGATTTCCTTGTATGTATTTTTTTGCATTTCGTGTCAAGAACAAATATATGTGTAGAATGTAGATTATTTATTTTAAAAAAACTCAATTTAGTTCAAGAAAATCATTAAAACAATTGTGGACCTGGTGGGTGACTTTTTTTTACGGACCGCAAAGGGTTTATTACAAATACACCAAGCGCATTAAAAAGCACCAATAAATCAAAAATTAATAAGTGTGAGCGTCATTGTCAAAATTGACATTAAATGTAACCATTTGATTATCATAAATTGCAAGTCACAAATTAAGGAATACTATAAGAAAAATTGATTTAGAGAAAAAATAGACTTACTTGAAACAAGGACAAATATTAAGGACATTTACTATAAAAGAGACAAAAATAAAACAAACCTTTAGTAAAAATAGTGAGACAAAAACATTAATACTGGCCTTTTAATTATAAAAAATATTCAATTTATGAATACAGGTAACCCTCGATTAACACGATAGTTTGGTTCCAAGAATACTCCGTGCTAATTAAAATCGTGTTAATTGAAACCGTGTTAATTAAGGGTTTTCATCAATTTTGAAGCCGTGTAAAATCAAAACCGTGCTAAAAAATATCGTACTAGACAAGGGTGTGCCACGATATTTTAACCGTGTTAAAGCGAAATCGTGTTATTCAAGTACCGTGTTAATCGAGGGTTACCTGTATTTAAAGCACTTTGTCACTTAATGCTTTTCCATGAGTACATTGGGAGCAAATTATAGTTTATTTAATAAAACATCACTTTTTTTCAAAATTAGCAAGAAAAACATCGAAAGACTAAATCATAACTGAAATATTAAATTTAAGTTAATTATTTTTAGGTATTCAGAAATTATTTGGGAAAGAAACTATTTTAGAAAATCTTTTAAAACTGCTAAATTACAACCAGTTAAGTCACAAATTAAAGAATACTGTGAGAAAAAATGTATTGACCTACTTGAAACAGGGACAAATATTAAGGACATTTACTATAGAAGAGCAGAAAAATAAATTAAGTAGAAATTGAATAGATCTTATCATTTTAAAAATATATAAAAAAATGACTTGAAATTCATAAATATGAAACTTTATTTAAATAAAATATTATTAACATAAAAAATATAAATTTCAACTTATTATTCATAAATTATATTTGTCATTGTTGCTGATAATTTTGTCCGTAAAAGTTTACGAAATTGTATTTTAATTATTTGCTTATTAATTTAGTGAGATTGTAATTATTGTTTTGTTCATATATTAATTTACTTCGGCAAATCAGTATGCAAATAAGAGAATTAACCTCAACCATTCACGGATTTATTAAATGAAAATACAATGAAACGATTACTGTTTTAAAGCCACAACTTCAAGAGCTGCTCTTTCTTTATTAGGATACAATTATTTTCAAATGAAAAATTTTGTGCAAACTTCTGACTGTTATGAACAACTTCCTAAATTGCATTCTGATGTCAAAGAATTTAAACCATATTTTGTGCAATCTCTGTATAAAACAGGACTATTTAAACCAGCTATGAAAGTGAATTGTCAGATTGATAATTCTGCTTTCAAATCAAAAGTTCTTAAATAAAATATGGAGAGAACGATTGGATTGGTGCTCGTTCATTGATCAAACAGTGTCCGCCCGACAATCCTAATAATCAGATCAATTTGGTTTGTTTGTTTTTTAAGGAAGGCTTACAAGAATTTGAAAGTATATTCGGTCACTAAAAAGTCCTCCATTATTCTTCCGAAGGCCGCAAAAGTTAGTGTAGTCAATACTCTGGGTTCCAAGCATATCACTTTTACTTTAATAATTCTTTCCTATCAAATATTTTATTGGAACTGTTGCATAGCAGTTGGCCTTACCCCTATATCAGGCTGCAATTTTTAAAGTACTAATGACCTACTTTTTGACTGTATTTCACGTATCTTACGAACACACAGTCAACTAGCTTGCAGTGACACGTCATTTTTATCACTAAAAACAATAACCATGCAATCTTTCAACTACGAGCAGCAAAAATACACAAAATATCATTTCATTAGATACCTTTCCTATCACCATATCTCCTAGGACGACAGGAACATTTCTATCGCAATTGCTTTTCGGATGCTCAACATTCTTATTAAAAAAAATCGATTTTGATAATTCTCCTACTTGGGATCAATTAGATATTGCTAGAAATCACTTTTTTTTCGATCGATAGCAATCCAGTTTTCATCGCGTCATCATATAAACAATAAGTTCCAAAGACATTCAAAGATAGAAAACACGTTTACATCTGTAATATTACTGGTTCAGGTCTCAAACCGTGATATTCCGGTCCTTACAAAAGAATTGACAACAATGGACAACAATGGTCACACCATTATCAACAGGGTAAGCTAAACTATATATTTGTGCCGACTAAAACTGGCTTTCATCATATTTCTGACATGCGAGCAACAACGAACCTCACCCTGATTTAGAGAAGGTTTTTGTCGAAATCTCTACTACCACATTCATTGACTCAAACGAAATTGCACGTTCCTTGGTTAAAATTACCAATCCGATGAAACGTACTTGCAGACGTGTCACAACCATTAGAAACAGTATCAAAAATACCATGTTCAATTATTTATAGACCCGTCAGATAACGACCCACGAATAGAGTGGAAAAATATGGGTTCGCCAAATTGGCAAACAAGCTCGAGTTTACTCTAACGAGAATTGACGCACTTGATGCTCAAATTATTCTAATAACATATTCTTTTTCAATCACAGACCATAACATTTTCTAGAATTTCATTACTTAAAACACTTTTACTGCTAACTTTTCAACTTTTGTTTCTCTTTACAAATTTTTTAAATCAATTTTCCAAACCTTATTCATAATTACACAATTCTATACTATTATATATTCATATACATTATATTTCAACAAAACTTCTTTATTTCCAATTTCAAAATCGTAAAATAAATTTCTAATAAAACGTTTTCATATGGAGAACGATTTGATTGGTGCTCGTTCATTGATCCAACAGTTAATAAAACTATTTCATATTATTATAAATTGTGTTTGTTTTATTAAACTACTAAATGTAATGTATGATTATTTTTAATTGTAAAACATCAAATTGTAAATTTATTTGTTTTTGAAAATATTAGTATTAATCAAAAAAATACCAGATTCTGATTTAAATGAAGAATGGCCGGCTTAATAAAAGAAAGATGATACAGACCTGGAAAAACGGTATATATGAAAGGGTATGAGATATAACACTATGTTTAAGTACAAGGAAATATTTTTAAATCGAAATAATTTATCAGAATTAGGAACTCCAACTGAAATTTGTGGTAACATTAATGTCAACCAAATTCCCATGACCATGAAAATTATGGTACAAACAGATCCCTTTTTGAAAGCATCGAAGATCGCGGAGAAGCATAATTAAGTTCAACAAATCATTTCCGAAGCTGGGATTATTCTATTCGAATTTATTTTTGCATAAGGCCATCTTTATATATAAAAACTTCATCGAAACTGCATTTTCAAGAAACGATATGTGTATTCAAAACTTATAAATGGCTATTAGTTAAAAAAATTGATAGACTGTCAGATTAATTTTATGGGACAATTTTACAATGATCCATTTTGACTAGAATATCAAACAGGGCTTAATAAGATAGCTGGGAGGAATATCAAATAAAATGCTACAATGCTGTTAATATTATTTTTACTCAAAAATCGCAAATTTTCGGAATAAAAATGTACAATAATTAACTATTTTCCGAGTATCTTTCATTGACAAAAAAGATAAATTCTTTCATTTGTGTTGGAATTGGCGTACCCGGAAGGCTTTATTGATTATAAAAAAAGATAAGTAGTTATGAAAATTAATAGTAAAAGACTACGGTTGGATTGTGTTCGGATCTCGTTTATCGATTTACATATAATGGGTGTAATGCCACATATATCTGAGACTTCCACTCATCTGTGCACTCGAGTTTTAGGGCTTTGTCGACTGAAGGGATTGACCAATATTAGTGAGCACAATAGTAACAGTATAAGCATGTCTGATTTGAATATTTTATCAAAAAGTGATAATAATTTTTGGGAATGTGTTATATGTGAAGATTTGATGATAAACTCATTTGATCCAAGGATTAATGTGCAAAATGCTATGAGCACGAATATTAGTACATAATTTTGGTGTTAAATAGAAGACCTGTCTATTGCAGTTGTTTACAAATGATTTAAGTTATTAACCATTTAGCGTACGTGCCATTGGCATATACAGGCGCATCGTACTGCCAATTTTGTACACGTCCGTGATATAGACGGGTGAACATTATATTTGCTTACGTGATTTTACATGCTAGTTCAAGATGCGTGCGACTTCTAATATTTGCATAGACACCTGTACTAAATAAGTTTTCTTTTTACAAAAATTCGATCATTTTTTCAACAAAAATTCAAATTAAATTAGTACATTAAGTGGTTAAGTTAAATATTTTTTTAAATGTATTTATTGAAAATAGTCTAAATTGAAAAACAATTGATTTAAAATAAATTTTAAAATTTGATTATTAAATCAATAATATACATAGTTTTTTTCTAACCTATCTAATTATAATGGGAAAACAATTGAAATAGATTGTGGCGCTTTCTTGTAATTAAATCGCTGCCATGTTTATTTATTTAACATATAGTATTCATATACTAGAAAACTGAATCCTCACCTCAGGAAAGATGCCATAAAAAATTTACGGAAAGAAAAAACAGTAATGTAATTTTTAAAAACATAACTTTTGTAAATAACGTGAAATTTTTTTAAACATAATATTTAAAAAAATTATATAAATAATCAAATTAAATAAACCATATAAAAATTCAGTAATCAAGCCTTATTCAGCTAAATGATTGAAAGTCACTGAAGGATATTTAATCATCATTATTACTAGCGTTGGCATGAGAAAGGTTTTGTAATTTTTTTTACTAAATGTGAGTATATAATGCGTAGTATGTCCCATGAGATTTTCGGGCTGGAAATTTATTTTTCCCCATAAAAATATTAAAATTTTGTTTAAATCAACTGATTTTTATTTATTTGTTTAAATTTAGTTCTTTTTATTTGTTAAAACTAAGTAATATTTTATTTATTTATATGGAGTGATTTTTAATTGTATCGCAGTGCAGTTTGGTGTATAAAAATTGTAACTTTCATTAACATGCAAAATATCTTTCTTGCGCCAACACTAATTATTACCTGCATCAAATTCCAATATTTTAGGAAGCAAATGCGATATACAACATTGGTTTCAAGCAGTAACACTCTAGGTGTGGACAGTGGTACCAATTTATGATTACGACAGTGAAATTAATTTGATTTTAAAATAAAAGAAACCCCTTTTACTAGTTCTGCTAGGTATAAAATTAAAGTGTCATTTTGATACAAAATACTCCACCTCAGATCCTACATGAGACTACATTTCTCACGACTAATTCAATGAGTTTTCACGTTCACCTGTGGGTTTTTGATCTGATCTTTGGTAATGGTACCGAAACGTATAATTTTTCCACCTCGTGGTACAATAAATTAAATGACGACTTTTGCGGTGTTTTCTATCGTTCTTATCTATTATCTTATTGATTAACATAGAGATTTATTTTTCATTTATTCCTCAATCATAATTGTTTTTCTTTGTTTGAAATTTTGATTTGTAATTATTTTCATTGTATTTTAGTTAGCAAGTAGTGATTTTGATTGAGTTGAAATATTTTTGTAGAAATATTTATAATTTGATAATAATTCTGGTACGTCTTTCTAATTGAAGTGTTTGATACGCGAATAAGTTATAATTCAAATATTGATAAATAAATAATAGAAAATTTTGTTGATTTAATATTGCAATTTAATTAGCAACCAGTAAATGATTTGTAATTATTTTCATTGTATTTTAGTTAGCAAGTAGTGATTTTGATTGAGTTGAAATATTTTTGTAGAAATATTTATAATTTGATAATAATTCTGGTACGTCTTTCTAATTGAAGTGTTTGATACGCGAATAAGTTATAATTCAAATATTGATAAATAAATAATAGAAAATTTTGTTGATTTAATATTGCAATTTAATTAGCAACCAGTAAATGTGTTTGTTATAACCCTTTATATACTAAACAGCGGCTTCAAATGAAAACATTACCGTGTTCATTTCCTTCAAGACTTTTGAGTCCAAATTCGGCTTTTTCATACAAAATTAACCTAAAAATGATGTTATTTGACTGAAATTCGATCATTTTAACAAAAATACAAAATGTTGATTATGCAATACCATGTTGACATATTATGTAATATTACCTTAAAAAACTTGATTTTGGGTTTTAGTGTTACTGTAGTGTCCAGTCTTGCCCGCATTACACACCTCCCTCAAAATTAAATTATGTTACGCAATAAATCAAGGTCATGTTATGTAATTGAAATTTTTGTTTTAATGATGTTGCCATTTTGAATTTTCGCTATTTTGTGAATGAAATGAAGTATTTTTCAAAGCTAATGCAATTAGTAAGTAAACAACTAATAAGTTGCTTTCAAAAAGAACTTTCTATTATTTCAAAAGTAGACTCCAATACCACAGGCATTTTTTATATTTACTTATAGTCAGTGCACTTTTAAATAGTCTTCCTTTTGTACCCTAACAAAGTGTTAATATTGATTTTTTTGTGCAAAATAATGTGAAAATGCAATTTTTTTGTTTTCTTTGTTCAACATAAACTATCTAGCTGAATATTTGCATGATGAAATTAATTCCACCAATAAGTTCCTTTCAACATGATTTTCCAATGGTTTTTCACTAATGCCAATTATAAAAATGTTAAAACGGTAATTGGAGAGATACACTAGAGTGTTACAACGGTTGTTTTTAATGATCCGTCCATAAATGAAGCCGTGCACTTAAAAGGCAGGGAGTCAGGCATTTGTGATGAAGGAAGGGAAGTATTTAAGAACTGTGACATCACATCTTAAATTTTGTATTTTTTCAACTTAATTTTGTACTATTTTCAGCTTTCCATGGCCTCCTTTTTAATACATGTTTTCTCATACGATACTAGAGTGCAGAATTACATTAAATACATACTAAAATGTCAATAAAGTGATTTGAAACATGTTTATTTTCAAATATGAAATAAGGCTTTTTAGGGGGAAATCAAAGATTTGTTACGTCATATCTGAGGTAAAAAATCGACCATCATTTATGGAGTGCCCCTAATGCAAAGAAATATGTTTAATCAAATAAAAAGAAATCAATCAAAAAACTAAATTTCTCATTCAAAAATTCTCTTTATCGTGGGTTTCCATTACACGTGATTTTGTCAATGTTCAAATGAATTCATGCTCATACCGTAAAATACACCAGGAAGAGTAATCAAAATCTAACTATTGATTATTTGCTAGAGACAATGTCGCATATGGTAGGGCAATGGTTTTCAACTGGGAGCCGCAAAATATTATGAGGAGTAGCGCATGATTCTTACTTGTTTTTGGCATGTACGAAAAATATAATGATAATAAAGTTGCTTCATTTGAACAGGCGCTTAAAACTTTATGAAACCTTCCCCAAATGCAAAAGAACATGATTGGTTCTAGACCCAGTGAAATTCATGCTTGGGAATATAATTCTAGAAATTATATATATGTATGTATATATAATAAAATGGGAGAAGTAAAATAACTTTCAAGCTGAGCCTAAACCAGTAGTTTCTAATATTTCACTTTCATTCTAGCTTTGTGTTGTTCAAAAGTTGCATTCAGTTTCATCTGAATCACTCTCAATGTGTTTCTTTTAAGTTTAGGCTGTTTTTACTATTCATTCTATTTTAGCAACAGAAATATGAATAAAAACGGAGATATGAAAAGATCAGAAACAAATAACGAACTACAGAGAATGGGAAATACCTAATTATATCAGTTTGAAGTTTTCATGCCCTATTGTTAGTTTATAATTACAAAAACCCGCCAACCATATTTATAAAACCTAGCAACAACTTTATGTATAGTTATTACTATAATAACATGATGCAACTTACAAACATATTTTTCTCTTTAGCAATATCCCAAAATTTCTTCACCACGTCATGACGCGCCATTTTCTCGGATCCCAAATATTGGGACATTGGTTCAGATAAATTCTGATCTTTACCATAACCTCTGGTTTGCTTAGTGCCGACTTTGTCACTCTTTACCTTTTTATTTTCTTTTGGTTTTCTATTTGAAAACGTTTTTCTGAGATTTCTCATTCCATTAATTTCAGCTTGCAAAGCTCTAGCCAATTCAGCGTCATTATCATTATCGACAATTGAATCACCACTACTTTCGTTGGCAACATTTGATGTTGTAACTCCACCATTTTTGTCTTTACTAGTAACCATTTTCTAAGTCAATAGTCAAATATTTCAGCATTTTTTTTTAAAAATTACTTTTTTAATGTCTTTTTTCAAACTAGATGTAATTTTACGTTTTTTGACTTTGACATTTATGTCTTCATCCAGACTGCTTGACTCATCGTCTGATTTTGGTAATCTTTCATTATACAATTTCATTATTAACTTATCGATTTCTAATTTATCTTTAGTAAAATCTTCATTTAATTTTTCTTGGAGTTTCAAACGAACTGCTTTTGCAGATACAGATTTTAAATCAGCTTCATCGAGAATTTCTTAATATTGTTGTTAAATAATGATAAGTTATATTTTTAAAATTCTAACCACTAATGCATTCTTCAATTTTCGAAATATCGACTTTATTCATTTTAAAATTTTTAAATGTTAACTTATAACAATCTATTATACAAACAATCGAAATTTAAATTTCCAGGCAACTTAATTTATATTTTTGAAATTTTGAAGAATTTTGATTAAAATATAATGTTAAAATAAAAAAATTGTATCACAATATACACCATTTTTATAATAAAATTTAAAAAATTAAAATATGGAAACTGTTCAAAATTTGGTTGTGCTGGTTTCTATATTGTTGGGCCAACACTAAATTTTGTTTAAGTGAATCGAAAATAACATGCGAACACAGCAACACAAATTCAAAATCAAACCTATCAAAATCAATTAAGCACTTTAAAATATAAGAGAAAATACGATTAAATACAAAATAGGAAAAACATAAAAGTAAATTAAAATATATACAAGGAT
This sequence comes from Schmidtea mediterranea, assembly GCA_022537955.1. Classification (NCBI taxonomy): domain Eukaryota; kingdom Metazoa; phylum Platyhelminthes; order Tricladida; family Dugesiidae; genus Schmidtea; species Schmidtea mediterranea. The sequence goes on along the minus strand of CM039680.1, from coordinate 32,998,732 downwards.
TCACCAAGAAACGCACGAAATTAACAAAAAAATAACATGATAACATAAAAATTTGACCGGAAAAATAAAAAATTGAAAAAATAGGAAACTATTTAGTAAAATGAAGTAAAATAGAATATTTTAGTAGTGGTAGGTTTCTGGGTGTTGAGATTTTTAAGACTTGTTGGGCCAGAACGTAAACGGCCTTGGAAAATGTTTAAATGGATCAGAAACACACACGCAAAAATAACACGCAATTTAAATAAACCCACTGAAACATCAATTAAACCATATAAAATCTGAGAAATAAAAGAATTAAATATAAATTAACAAACATAAAAATAAATTAAAATATTAACAAAATGCACCAAGATCCGCACGATACCTACACAAATACAACAAGAAAACACAACAAATTCGACGAAATTGAAAAAATCAATTAAAGTTCATTAAAGTGAAAGTTAAATTGAAAAATTTGGATTGATAATAATTCAATAAAAATTCTAAATAAAAAATTATAAAATAAATCGAAAAATAATAAAAATAAATAATAGAATTTGCTAGAAAAGAACAAGGTCGAATTTTGTTTTACTACATCAAATTTCACACACCAAAAAATTAGGTATATATACTGATCCATTTTCACATTTAAAAAAAACCATTTTTGAAAATTGTTAACCATATTTTCAAATCTTGAAGTCAATTTAAAACTATTCTCGACTATTTTTAAATTGTTTTAGAAAGTTATTTTCAGACTAATTTGGAAACCTTTTTTAGGTGAGAATTATTTATGGTGGAACCCTCTTTCCACGTCACGTTCCTGCATCTCAAATGGAGCTCTGCTCGGCGTCGGCGTGGGGGGAGTGGTATTTATGTTATTTTATGATGATTTTTATGAATTATGGAATGGTTCGAAATGGGTAATTATGTTGTTTTTATAATTAATAAATATTATTAATATATATAACTTATTCTATATGTTTTATAAATTAAAATGTCGAAATTTTTCCGGCCCACAGCCGACACATAACGCAAGAAAATAAAATCTACATAGTGCAAATGCATGTAAGTGCTTGGAAGATCGCCAATGATATGCACCCGTGAAGACTCAGCGTGCGCAACGCAGCGGTCGTAACGTCAATATTTATCCCTATAGCTGAAAAGAGAAATAAGGAAGAAGTCTCTGGCTGCTTCCTCGTTTCTCAATTCTGTAAAATCGACCTAAATTACACTACACACGGCTTAAAATCACCACACCGAGTAGTCCAGTCGGCACTCAGTAAATATAACATGAACATAAAATGCGCCTAAGGCTTATTAAAGGGAAAGGGTACGGGGATAAAACAAATTAAATCGTTGATATAGCTAAAACTATTGATATTTCGAACGAAATTAAAGAAATTTTATTATTTGAAAATAAAGTAATCCTTTAATTAAATGCTAAAAACTACTGATTAAACTAAAATAATCTGTTGATTAATAGTCCGAAAATTCATTGATTAAATAAAATGAAAAATTAGGAATTAAAAGTTTATTATAAAGTAATCATTTAGTTAAATGCTGAGAACTATTAATTAACGATCAAAGTTTCATTGATTAAATAAAAGGAAAAATTATAAATTAAAAAATAAAGTAATTATTTGGTTAAATGCTGAAAATTATCGATCAAAATAAAATAATTTGTTGATTAATAATCCAAATTTTCTTTGATTAAATGAAAGGAAAAATAATGAATTGAAAGTAAAGTAATCATTTGGTTAAATGTAGAAAACGATCGATAAAAATAAAATAATTCGTTGATCAATAGTTCAAAACTCATTGCTTAAGTAACGGAAACTTTCTTTTGATTTAATTTGTTAATATTAGATGGATTAAAATAAATTAATTTCTTGCTTAAAAAATTTAGTAATTTAGAATAAAATTGGGTATAAAATATTATTCATTAACCAAAATTAAACTAAAGTTTGATTAAAATGAAGAAATTGTGATTAAAATAACTGATTAGGATGGAAATAAATAGACCCACAAATAAATACCAATCCGTTACTGAATAAAAATTGACAGTTTATCAACCTGCGATTGTCGTTACAAAAATCCAAATTAATATCATTGTTGAAGAATAGGGATAAAATCGAGACTGATCCGAATTAGAAACGCGAACAGATTAATAGCATTAGATTTAACTCGATGATAATGTCTAGCTCAGAAAGGTTTTCTTAACATCTGATGAATATCCTGACTCCCGTTTTAGACCCGAGAATAATCCAATAATCTTCCAGAAGAAACTAAACGAACGACTATAAATTTAGTAAATCAACCAACAAAATCATGAGAAATTAACTTACGACGCGCTTAAAATCCGATATAGTCCAACTTCAACAAATAAATATATACCAAATGATAAATGTCGAAGTGATATTTGATAAGAGCCCCATTAGTAGAAAGTCTACGAGCGTTTGAAAACAGCAAATTTCAATAAGTCGATAATAGTAGTAGCCGATTGATAATTTATCTGAGAGAATCAACCGGAAGCCGGAAATCCAAATTGAATAAATTTGACACTCGTGTGATTCGGAGAGATTGACGTTTCCGTTAACATTGTCCCTACAGGATGTACCTAAATTAAATATCATCAAATTAATCCAACATGTAAATTCTAACTCTGTTTCGATAAACATTGGTATCACATAATAGTGAATTTTAGAATTAATTTAATCAACATCCATATTATCTATTAGTAAACTGTAACTTTATTTTAATTAACATAACTCTTATATATTTAACAAATTTCGGGACTAATCTTAAACAGCATTAAGTGTTTGGTAAACCTTAAATCCACTTCAATAGCTGATAATATCGCGGATCCCTTGAGTTTTGAAATCGATTTTTTAACAGATAGTATCACTAAGTATTTAGTAACTCTTAAATGAATCTTAATCAGTGGTAATTCCAGCCACTAGACAAACCCTGACTTAACAAACGTTAATACCTGATAGATCGTGGATTTTCGACTTACCCATTTGCATAACACTAGAATACCCCTTAACGTGTTCTAATTATTATCATCATTAAAAGGAGATATGGGAGTACCGTGAGAAAAGCTAGCCGACTGAATACATCACACCAGGAACTTACAGATAAATAGCCCTAGTCGTTTTCGCGAAAAGTTGCAATAATCACCAAGCTAGTAGAGTTTGATAAGTCTAAGAGCAATAACATAATCATCGTTTAGTCGATTATTATTATAAGCAGACGATTTAATCGAATTTGATAACGATAATAATTTAGATATGCCTCTCGACCGAATGGCTATTCAAACAGTAGGTGAACCACACCCAAGGGAGATACCGCAAAATGCCGCAACTATCGACCAATTTCGACCACGGTGGTCATACCCGACCATCTGGCGATTGTTGGGTCTCGCATCCGATCCCCGTGGACTCGCCGGACAACAATACCCGGCCGAAGAAATATATGAGCACGCCAGAAACCTCCTCACCCACTGGGAAAGGGTGCAGGAGCAAGTGGACCTCAATGGGGTCAAAGCCCGGATGTACCTCACGAACGTAGAGGAGGACATCCGCGTCGGGCTCATCGCGGAGGCATACCCACCTCGACCCTACACGGTGGCGGCTCTGAAGAGGAGTTTAAAGCGAGAATTCCCTGAAGAAGAACTATAGTAACGACGAAGTTTTGTAGAAATTGATCTAAGCATTAAATGTCTTTTCGTTTGTTATTTAATCTCATGGATAAGTTTGCTTCATACAATTTGTTTAACTAAATAAAATCTGATTTAATGGAGGCAATAAGGAATTTAAAATTCTCTCTTCTATTACAGTAATGTCATCCCTACAACTTCTACAAGCGGAATTAGAACGCGCAAGACAATCGAACGCAGAGTTACTCGTCCAAATCATCCAATTAACTCGAGAGACTCAACGAATAAAAGCAACATGGGTTGATCCAACAAAGATGAGAGCTGTATACCACCGACTCACGGCGGCACAGAAAGGCTGGACAGAGGAGCGGCAGCTCAATCAGAGCCTGCGCACTCAAATTCGGGGACTCGAAGTCGCCCTAGCAGTATGCCGGGAGGGTGAAGCGGTAACTTACCCGCTCATCTTCGCCCCAACCCAAATGCCGCAGAAAAGCACCCAAGTAACGGAACAATCCATCACTCCAACAAACAATCGTCGACCGGGACGCAAGGAGCGTGCCCGACGTCGAGCAACCCAACTTCAAAACGTCAAATAGTAGATACTCCACATGTGATTCGATTCAAATAGAGTAGTTTTAGCCTTAGTTGAGTCGTTTTCTTTTGAAATTGCATGCCGGTACGGTCACAAGTAACCTTATTACGTCTCAGTGTTCCACAGTCAATTAAGAACTAATCCTGAATAGCTATGAGGGACCGAGCAAAGCGAGCATAGGTCTTCTATCGACAGCTCGTGAACCCGAGGATTGTCCGAGCAACTATAGTACTAGCACATGGTACTCAATTTTTGCGGGCAATCCACCACTTGAACACATTACCAACGTTGCCTAGCAACGGATGCCAAGTGGCGATCAACATCATTTTGTATGGCGTTACTAGGGTAGCCATAAAGCTAAGCAAGATGCGAAACCCTGTAACCCACCAGACTATATGGTTGTTACCCAGACAACCTCATACAAATATCTTTCGGTTACCACTCGAAACCCGTTGCTAAGTAACGTTGGAACTGTTGGGCAAAAACTGATAAAGCTCATTTTTTGTTTAACCAGCACGATAACGCCTGTGTGGTTTTGAGCAGAAAATTTAAAATTAGATAAAAATGGAAATTTAAAGAAAAATAAAATAAATAAAAATTTAATAGAAATTTTGAGATATAAAAATGTAAATATTTAAATTTAAATCGAAAACAATAAAAACTTTTATAATTTTGTAATATTCTAGAAATTCCTTGTTTTACTGCATCAAAACACACACACGAACAATCATGATATATAAGGCGAAGCTGGTTGAACAGAAAACATCTCTTTTTAACTCTCTCAAAACTTATATTTTTACTCATTAATTATTTATTCTTTACGGAAGCAAAGTAATTTTTATTTGTATTTTATTGTTTTTATTTTGAATATGAATTAGTCATTGATAATTTTTATTTTTTTTTATTTTTATTTATCTTTATAAACCATGAAGCTTTAAAGAAATGTTTTTATGATCGATGACTTTCGACTTAACTCGTTTATTGTTGAACCTCCATCATAGAAAATTAATCTTAAAGCATTTTAATTAATTTGTGTCCTACAAAAGTATAGCATACATGCACACAAGAAAGAAAAATCAAATTGTTTTTTTCGGTACCCCGGATCGAACCGGTTGTTAGTGGGGAAGCCGTGGCGAAGACAGTAACCAGGTCCGTCCAATATTCTCCCCTTCCTAAATCCTATCGCCCAACCCTCGAAAGAGCAGAGTTGAGGTCCTGGGAAAGGGTAAATATAAAGTTTAATAGTACAATAAAAGAAAAATATGTAGACCATTATCTAGAAGAATTAGAAAGATTTTTGTTAATTGGCAAAATATATTCCGTTACGAGAAGTTATTATATAACTTATATACACTATGCTTCAAGACTAATCACAATAGAAAGTTTAATCGGCTGTATATCAGATTTTTCGTACATCATTATTCGTAACTAATCTACGTTCTAAACATAAAAGTCAAAATTGACTTCGAACATAACCCCAAAAATTTTACGTTATCCCATTACTTAGATTTCACTATTTCGTTAAAGGAAAAATTCCAGTCAGTTTATAACTCTAAATCCGCGACCCTATAACCCACAAAACAACTGTCATCCTTTCTATTAACGTTAAAATTATACATTTAAAAATTATTATTATTACTAAAAACTTCATTATTAGTTTCATTATTATTATTATTGTTATTATTGTTGATATTATTATTTTCATGTTATTATTATTATTATTAATATTATTATTTTCATTCTTTTTGTTATTATTATCAATATTATTAATTTCATATTATTACTATTATTATTATTATTATTATTATTATTATTATTATTATTATTATTATTATTTTTATTAATTTCATAATAATATTATTATCATCATTATTACCATTAATCATATTACTAATATTATTATTATTACTAAAATATTATTATTATTACTATTATTTATACTACTGTTATTATTAGTGTTACCAAAATATTATTATTATTATTATTATCATAGCTAACATTTATATTATTAGTACCTTAATTATTATTATTATCATTACCTATAGAGTACTGGTAATGTCACTGACCTATCTTATCATTGTGGTGGGTTACTGGGTATTGACGTTTGTTTAAATTATGTTGAGGTTCCCCCCGGTAACGCCATATAAATATTTCTTTGCTTACCACTCGGCACCCGTTGCTAAGCAACGTTAGAACTGTGTTCAAGTGGGCAGATCGTCCGCAAAAAGTGAGCGCTATTACTAATGCTGTAATTGCCCGAACGATCTCTGGGATCAACGAGCTGTCGATAGAAGACTTATGCTCGCTTTGAATATCAAGTCCCCTTGTGTCGTGAATTTTATCACTCGAGTCTGTTGAATTCTTTAAACAACCATTAAAAATATCGATAATATATATTAAAACAAAACAAGTGGATGCATTTTTTTAAAAGAAAAGATGCATTTTTTAGTGAGTCGTTTGCGTATTGTTCAACTCCCGAGCGGCTCGGCGCTTGGCCCGCTCCTTCCGTCCGGGGCGATAACCACTAGCCTTTGAGGTAGTCTTCGAATCTGTCGTTGGTGTAGGTTTCGGATCTGTCTTTGTCTACCGGTATGCTAATTGAGCAGGAGCAAAAACGAGGGGATAAGTAACTGCTGCCCCTTCTTGACAGGCAGATAGCGCAACCTCCAGTCCCCTTATTTGTGTCCTTAGGCTTTGGTTCAGTTGTTTTTCTAACATCCAGCCCCTCTGTGCTGCCGTGAGCCTTTGATAAATCCGTTTGGCTTTCTTTGGCTCCACCCATGTGGCTTTTGTCTGCTGCACTTCTCTGGACAGCTGGATAATCTGTTCATAGAAGCTTTTATTGACTGCCCTCGCGTGTTCCAATTCCTCTTGAAATATTTTTTGGGATTCCATTTCTGCAAATATTATTATCAATTTTTGTCTACAAATCATATATTATTAATTTATCCCACAATACTATATTATTAACTAAGCAAACAAGGAAAACTCAAGAACGGTAACTAATTATTTATTTAACTTTAAATTCAATCCTCTAATGGTCATTGTAAATCCATCGCCGGATCATTCACTGGGTTGAGGATCTGGGTGGTATCCTTGAATATAACCATCAGAGACCGGCTGAGCCGGAGAGTGCTCACGGTATACAAAAACTGAGCGTTTTGTATTTCTAGTACGCTTGGAGCTGGCTGGCGGCGTATAATTGTAGGTATTGGCGATCCTACCGACCGCGATATCATCTTCTACGTTTGCCAGGTATTGCCTGGCCCAGATCACATGGAAGTCGACCCGGCGTTGGTAGTCTTCGAGGCGTGCCAGAAGAGATCGGGCCCGATCATGAATTTCTTGGGCCGGACTTGGATCACATTTTTGTCGGGTTGACACAGACAGTTCTCCACTATCTTCCACTGGGTATCGGGGCTCTCTAGGTTGGGGCACATCGCCGTAATTTTCTTGCCAGACTCGTCGCCAGGCTTGCCTCCACTGGTCGGCAACGTGCGTGGGGACATAGACAAAGGGTCCTGATCTTCCTGAACAAAAATCACTATCAAATGGGTTTGTCCTTGTTATTAGGAAAATAATCATGAAGAAACATCAATATTTCTATTATAGTTCCTAAATATTGGTGACGAAAAATCATTGTCGTTCTTCTGAAGGAAAAATTTGTAATTCCTAGCGTAGGTCCGACTTCCTATTACCGACCGTCTCTATATGTGGACGTAAATGGAACTTCATAAGGTTATGAATCAGGTTAACTACGAGTGATAAAATTATGCCCAATGAATTGCATTTATTTTGTCGAATTGACCGACAATTACCTGATACATTTTTCCCACGTGATATTACTAAAAATAAACAAACACGTTTACAATAGAATTTTAAGTTTCACTTTCAATGTTTTGGAAAAAAAAGAAATTTATAATGTTAATTTACTGTTAATAAATTCCAGGCCGTTCGGCAGATCAATATTAGTGTCAGAATTATAAGGTGAAGTGACGATGCATAATGATGTTGATCTTAAAAGTGCTAGGACAATGACAGAAGGTCGTTCGTGCTACAAGGAATTATGTCTAGGACGGGTGTAGATTGGTCTATCTACTTCTGCATTTGCGATACGAACGGTTGTTTGATCAATCTGGAACATTCATCAAGACCATCGTGTTCAAATAGTTCGAAATTATTGTTCGCGAGAGGGGAGAAAATTGAGCGTTTATAATGAAATATCACCGAGGGAATGGCTCAAAGATTTCCAAACATTACGAATGTCAATCGAAAATTCCGTGAAAACATATATTAACAAAAATTTCATCTAGGAAAATTTCCATTTAACGTGTTGAACTTTTTGTTAACTATGTAGTGAACGAATATATTGGCGTCGTAAAACGTACACAGATGACCTATCCTTCTCTTTCATTCCGATTCCATTAATAATTGCATTTTTTCTTAACTGGTTTGAGGAAATCTCTATTGATATGGAATAGGTGGCTTAGGAGGATTTTGAGTTGCGCTCGGAAGACTAATGATTGCTATAGGTAACTAATAAAATCTATCCAAACTAAATTGTAGAAAATGAAAACGGTTGAAGTTAAATCTACTAAATATTTATTAAATAATAACAAGATAAAAATCAATCAATAAATCCATCGTAAGATTATAAACTAAATGAAATGTTAATAGCATTTCCATTAAAATCCCAATAATTACTTGTCGGGGAATTCGTGACATTAGCTTCCAAGCATCCATGTCGATCATCATTTTTAAACATGTTTTCTGAATTTAGGGCAACTGATCAATCCCCAATCGTCCGCAGAGATTATATTGAAGTGTGTGTTGGTTCGGATAGGTATCGGTAATCGCACACACACTGGGTTGTTATTCAATTTCTCTCTCGACCATGTCAACTCGAGACAAGCTAGTTATGGATGTGGTGGATTTGTGACCTTTTGCCAAATGTCAAGTTCTCTTATTTCGTAGTTGGGGAATTTATCGGCATTGGATTTTGGGATATTAACTCGCTATCACCGGAGAATATTTAATTTCGACATTCATGGAATCTCATGGTCTATTCTATCTGTAGTAAGTTATTCCGTAATTTTGCCTAGGGTTTTGATTTTATCTTTAGCTAATGGTGTTGAAGTGGAAGATTCGCAACGGATTATTTAGGAAAGAAAAACAAAATTTTCCAAGACTAGCTGGTCATATTAGAAATTTTCTAAGAGGTTATACTGGAAGAATGTTTGTCCTGGCCATGGTCAAGTCTCTTTATTGGTCAATTCGGAACGAACTGTTGGTGATCAAGAACATCTCCCACATCCCATCCGTGATTTTTACGTCCAAACTCTCATTACAATCTGTGATTCGTTTACTTTATTTTTATAACTTTATGTGTGATTTCATTATGATTTTATACTTTAGAAATTAAATTTGGGATTTATTTTTGGAAAAATTCTTTTGGGTAAGTTATTTGATTAAGTTATCATAGCTTAATTTGGACGTTGGGTAGAAGGCTCGTGCCTATTGCTTCTTATTTTGTAATGTTGCTAGTTCAAAGGTTGATTGGCACTGTGGGGCGTTTTGTTGATTATCGCGCACTTCATTTAGAGGATCTATGCGTCTGACTCGGTATCTATTCCTCCGTATTTTAGGGTGTTCTGGTAAAAGTCGTTTTGTCAATTCAATCTCGTCGGTTCCTACCTCTACCTGGACCGTTTGTCTTTTATTCTATTATTCATATTATGCTTGGGTCTTAGTCAGTGGAAAGTAAAATCTTTATACTCGGGTATGTTATGTCAGTCGATTCCAACGTGAATTACAGTTTTAAACTCAAATTGGTCAAATTATCTCATGGTCATTGGTTTAATTACTAGTTTATAATTTTCACGTTTCGGGTCATGATATTCTGAATCTTTGAATATTACGGGTCGGCTATATATTTTAATTATGTTTACGGTTTAGAAAACTCTCCTATAGTTGGGACACGATGCTTAATGCGTTGGGATACATTTTGGCGATATTTTACTCGGCGTTAGTTGGTTCTTTATCCTTTTGACACGTCCTTTACATTGTTACTCGTTACTTTGGATTTATAATTTTTTCTCACCGAAATTTGTTACTTTAATCTTGGACAGCGTTTAACTAATTACGTTTCAAAAATTTAATTTGTTTAAGCTAGGGCATAGTAACAAGTTCATTATCAAAACCCCCGTCTCCTTCCCTTAATTGATCCTAGGCGCGGTTGTGTTTACATTATAGTTAATGAGTGCCCACTAGACTACTTGTGTGATGATTTTGAGCCGAATGTAAACATTGTTTTAGGTCGAGTTTATGGAAATTGAGAGACGAAGAAGTAGTCAAAGGACAACTTCCTTATCCCTCTCTTTCCCTATACGGAACAATATTGACGTTCCGACCCCTGCGTTCCGCACGCCGGAGCCTTCACGGGCACGAATCATTGGCGATATTCCACGCACTTACACGAATTCGAATGGTATGTCTGATTTTAATAACTTGTAGTGTGTTTTTGGCTGTGGGCCGGAAAAATTTCGACAAATAAAAAAACATTTTATGCATTTTAAATATTTTATTAAAAGACAATTATAAATTACCCGTTACATTAATCAAATCAACCAAAATTCAAAAATCATAAATATATCGCTCTCCCCACGCCGACACCCAAGCAGAGCTCCATCGAGGTTGCGAGGATGTGACGTGGAGAGAGTTTTCAAATAAAACTCTCACTTAAATCGTAAAATAGGTTTTTTAAAGAGTAAAAACGGTTCTAAATCGATTTAAAAAATAACGCTGAAATTATGTAAAAATGAATCGGTATATATACCTATTGTACGACCCTAACCTTGCGTGTTCTTTTTGATTTAGTAAAACAAATTTTGACCTTGGAATTTTCTTGTATATTCTAATCTTTAATTTTATTATTTTGAGATTTTATTTGACAATTTTTTCTTTAGGTTTTTAATTGAATTATTTATAATTCAAATTATTTAATTTTTATTACATTTTCATGAAATTTCTCATCTTTTACTAAATTGCCAAATTTCGGTCAAAATCGTTGGGTTTTCGTGTTATGTTTATATTTATTTCGTGCGGATCTTGTTGCGTTTTGTTATTATTTTAATTTATTTTTGTGTTTATAATTTTATATTTTATTGTTTCTCTCTCGCATTTTGGTAGGGTTAATTGTTGTTTTAAAAGGTTTGAATTTAAATCTGCATGCTATGTTTGCATGTGTGTTACCGATTCATTTAAAATGTTGGGCCAGAACACAAAAGGCCTTGTAAAATGTTTAAATGAATCGGTAACACACATGCAAATATAACATGCAGATTTAAATTCAAACCTATACAAACATCAAGTAAACCCTATCAAAATATGAGAGAGAAAACAATAAAAATATAAAATAATAAACATAAAAATAAATTAAAATAATAACAAAAGCAACAAGATCCGCACGATATAAATATAAACATAACACGAAAACCCAACAAAGTCGACCGAAATTTGATAATTTAACAAAATATGAAATTTCATGAAAATGAAATAAAATTCAAAAAATTTGAATTAGCAATAATTCAATAAGAATTTTAAAAGAAAAATTATCAAATAAAATTGCGAAATAATAAAAATTAAGATTAGAATACACTAGAAAATCCCAAGGTCGAATTTTGTTTTACTAAACCAAAAAGAACACGCAAGGTTAGGGTCAAAAAATAGGTATATATACCGATCCATTTTTACACAATTAAAATCGTTTTTACTGATATTTCTATTTTACTAAGTGAGTGAGAGTTTTATTTGGAATCTCTCTCCACGTCGCATCCTCGCAATCTTGAATGAGCTCTGCTTGGATGTCGGCGTGGGGAGAGTGATATTTTGTATGATTTTCGTTATGCATTGGAGCAAGTAATTGTTATATTATTTTTAATATTAATAAAGTATTTATAATTCAAAAAAATCATTTAGTTCTCATTAATTATTCGTGAAAATTTAGGAGTAAAAACCCAGACTCGCCCAAAGTTCTTTGATCACCTTAGAGAAACATGACCCCCAACACAACTTTCAATTCTACTAAAAAACTGGTATATTGGGAATAATTAGGAACATTCTAAATAAAAATTCCCATAATTTAAATAAATATAAGGAAAGGAAAGACCCATATTAAATTACCCAAAATCGTAACATACAAATTATCAAATACCCAAAACTAAAACATAAAAAATAAAATTGTAAACCCAAAAAAAAATAAAACATCAAAAATAAAATTGTAAATCCAAAAATAAAATACCAAAAATCAAATTGTAAACCCAGAGATCCGGAGAGTCATAAAAACTTAATTTCCAGTTCCCTCAAATGAATAAAAATCCATACGTCCCGAAGATGACAAGACCTCAACCCTGCCCACTTTTGTTCTAGACTCACATTTCACCTAAACTGTAATGATTAATTCGAAAAAACCCAATATAGGAATCATAATAACACCAGATAATAGTAATCACCTGAATAAAAATAAATTAACCTACTAACACCAATCTCAAAGAGACTAACCAACCACCCCATTAACATATAATCGCTCATGGAGGAAGAAATAGAAGGGGATTTACATTATAGTTTTCCGTCAAATCGATGCCCACTACGAGTCTAATCTGAAAGAGAAATTTTATAAAATTACCCAAAAACTTTCAACAATACCCATAATATTTTCTCCCAAAATAAGTAACTGACTTCAGTTGAGCGGGTGTGAATCTAAAAATGAATAAAGAAAATTAAATTGGAGACAATACAGATAAAAAACCTATTAATAGTTAAGCCACGAACTATTAACTTAACGAATCAATAAATTGAACATAACAAAAATAGACTAACCTGATTAGTAACCACCCGATCGCACCACTACCCAGAAAAATCTGACAGGAGCAAATCAATATTAGGCTTTGGCACACCAGGTAGATCTCCAAATAAGCTGTCGCACCCCATAGCGATTTCATTTCCTGCTAGACAATTTCATGATTAAGAGATTAAGAAAAATCAATTACTTGCACGCCATCATGGCATTGGAATTTCTCACAGAAGTGGCAGATATCGCACACACTATCAGGCAAAGTGTGATTACACTAGTAGACAATCACGGGACACACCCATCCACAGTTGATTTGAATATAACATATTGATCAGCATTCTTGGAATATTGTATTAAATATGATTCCACAACAAGTTCTGCATGATGAAAATGCCTCGACCAGAGCATCCAGCGAGGGAATGGTACCGGATCCCGATTCACAGGTTAAAGGTAAAATCTCATATGATTTTTCTTTAAGATATTAGAAATTTCGCAGATTCATAATCAATTTTTATCAATTTAATCATTCATAAGTTTAATACATGGTCACATTTTTGAAAATGTATTTACATTACTTTAAGGGCAAATTTCTAATTAAAACTTTCGATTTTCTTTAAAGAATTTGGCAAATATTTATGCCCTAACAATTTAAATCCTTTTCATCGTTAATTAACACGTTTTCCTAAAAACTTAGGCGGGACTATAATTGACCACCCATTGTAGACTAAAATATTTTTTCTCAACTCTACAAACTGAATTAAATTATGTGTTTCTTAAAAATTTCAAATATAATGCCTTATAAAGAGTTATGGCAAATGTAAAAGGAAGGAGTTATAACAGCGTGAGGTTTATTTTACCAACATTAATCGGTGCGATAGGATATTGGATGATCAATCTAACAAATTATTTTTTGTTGACCCAAAATTATAATCATAATTACAATTAAAATTACGCAATAACAATAATGTAAAAGGGGAAAACCTTTGTTATTACAAACGTCTAAATAATTCGGGCACTCAAAAATAGTGATTAGAGATGGAAATCTAGTAACCTGATTTTTTTCCTTTTTTTGGGTGAATGAACCAATGTTATCGAAATAAAATCAAACCCGGTATCTTGTGCCTCGTGAGCCCGAATAATTGATAAGAGATTATTGTTTTAAAAAAAATCACAACAAGCAGCATGACTAGGAAAAATTATTTTTACAATTTTGTATTAAATGAATATCAGAAATATTGTATGAAATATTCTTTATTAAACTTTTTCAAAATAGGTTCATTAAATTGTATTGCAACTTGCAATTTTTAAAATTACCTTTGAAACTCAACAGTAAATGATTGTAATATCAAAATAGCTAAATACGCTGAGTCGTGTAAAACAAAGGATATCTATATACATGTATTAAAACTTTTCCTTATTTTCCATACTACTAAGTGAACTCTTCTAATAACAATCTTATTCAGAAAAATCAGGATCAACGACTTATGTCTCCACCTCTCTTGCCGATAGATGGAGGCAAGCATGGAGACGATTCCAACAGGAAAGATGTCCCGAGTTTTCCCAGCTCAAGCCCCGACAGATCAGCGGGCGATCGGAGAGAAATAACCGCAATCCCGAGTTATCGGAACAACTATGGGAGGAGTGGAGTCCGGCTCAGGAGATCCATGAGCATGCCCGCCACCTCCTCGATCGCCTCGTGAGACATCAAAGACACGTGGATCTACAGATGGTCCGAGCCCGTCAATGTCTGGCGAACATCGAAGAAGATATCGAAGCTGGCCGGATCGCTGTCGCCTACAGCCACCCAACACCGTGCAATTCGACACATAGTTGTACCGATGGAAGAACGGGGGAACACCAGGAGGATCCCCAGATGCCCAAGGTTAACCGGGTTTGTAACACGAAACGACCCGTAATGATATTTTCAAACTGCTCCCCGGAAGAATGGGTGGAGAGAAGTTTCGCGGACATCTGATTTCGTAGCCTTGAGCTGACTTATTTTAAATCATTTTGGTTAAAATAAACAACTTGTTATGTTAGAAATCACTTTTATTTTGTTTGGTGGTATAGCATTTTTCAAAGAAACTTATGTTTAATTACATTTATACTTAATAATTCCGTAATAATAACTACCACTTTAATGTCATTAATTCTAGCAATGGACTCCCTACAAATATTACGGACGGAACTGACCCGTGCACAGCAAACTAATAAAACTCTATACGACCAAATCATTCAGCTGACTCGAGAAATACACCAAACAAAAGCCACCTGGGTGGATCCGGCTAAGATAAAACCACAACGCCAGAGGCTCACCGCTGCTCAAAAGGGATGGGCAGATGAAAAGCAGATGAATCAAAATCTCCGAACACAGATACGAGGGTTGGAGGTTGCCCTGTCCGTCTGTCAGGAAAGGGCGACCGTAATTTACCCTTTCGTTTTTGCACCGGCTCAGTTAGCTTACCGTGAGTCGGTGGCTACTCCAACATTGGCCTCCACCCCAGCTACAACCATAGCTACTAGCTATCGTCCAGGACGCAAAGAACGAGCCAAACGCTCGATTGTTAAATAAGCCTAAATAATGTTCGAATGCGTTGTAGTTGGTAGATAATACATGTTTTGTTGTATAATTACATCAGTTTTATGAGTGCTTTGGTCTAAAATCATGGTAGAATCCCTGTTATATCATATTAAACTCCAACCTTAAAATTCACGACATGAGAGGATTAATCATCAAAAAATCGAGCATACGTCTTCTAACGACAGCTCGTTGGACCCAGGGATTGTCCGAGCAATTACAGTATTAGTAATAGCGCTCAATTTTTGCGGACAATCCACCCACTCGAACACATTTCCCACGTTACCTAGCAACGGGTGCCGAGTGGTAGCTAGAAACATTTATATGGCGTTACCGGGGTAACCATAGGAAGATTTAAACAAACATCAACACCCAGTAACCCACCAAAAACTTTACAAGGCCGTTTGTGTTCTGGCCCAACAATTGATATGCTTTTATTATCATTATTACTGACCATATTATCATCTTTATTGTTATTAGCACCGTCGATTTATTATTGATTAAAAAATTTTTACGATTGTTATTATTTTTACTCAATATTAGTATTAGTATTATTTCTACCAACCTGAATTTTCTATTAACGTTAATACTACCAATATTATTACCATCAGTACTATCATTGTTATCGTTATTGTTATTAAAATATTATCATCCTTACTATGATTATTTTACCGGTGTTATTATTATTAATATTATTATTCTAACTATTATTAATAAGGTTAATATTGTTATCATTACTAAATTATTATTATCATGTATATCATTATTACTATTAAGATATTGTTATAAAATCATAAAAGAATAAAATCAAATCATAAAACTTTATCAAAATAACAAATTCAAAAAAAATTGTCACCGCTATGATAATAAGGAAAATTGGCATTTAAATAAATTCCAGATCTGGATTTCTTCTGCGGATTTAATTTGGTAAGATCTATAGACCGAAGTTAAATAAAATCAATACCAAACTAAAGAATATACCTGAGAGTGAGTATGGATGTTGGGTGAGATGCAGTGGACGGTTTGATTGCGGTGGAAAATCTAAAAAATCTAAAAAATATTAGTAAAAGATAGCTAAAATCAACTTACGAATAGTTTAACCCGTTGTCATGGAAATAAGCGGCAAGCAGGTTAAAACACATTTAGAAAAGGAACTTTATACTTGAATCTCTTCTAAATCCTTGAGTTTTTAGGGTCAAAACCGTGAGCAGTAATACCAAATAAATTATTTTATGTTGTAATAAAATAAATTTTAATTATTATAAATAAAATTTTATAAATTATATTGTAATATTTATAAATTATATATTACAAAGTTAAAGTAAAATTTTGTATTTAAATTTTTAAATTTAATAAATTTGTATTTCCTTTTGGTAATTCAAATTAGTTTTCGTAAATAGAAGGTTAAACATAAATTTTTAATTTGAAAACATAAAAATTTTAATATTATCATATGATAAGACCCAGAGTGTCCCCAGCCGTGGGCATGGGGCGTTGACCAGAGTCATGGCCATGAGCACGGTTGTAGATGCTTTCGGGATGTGTAAGGAAATAAAAGGAACATACCTATCCCTACCCCCGTCTAGATAGTATAATACATATCCGAGAGATATTATCTGAACTATAAAATTATATTGACATTCATTTTGTACAAATTAGAATTAGTAAAGATAAAAATATATTGTTGGGCCAGCACACAAATAACCTTGAGAATTGTTTAAATACATCAGTAATACAGCACAAAATCCAAGCACCAAGATAACTTAAAATACAATATACAACACCAACTAAACACTTTAAAATCTGAGAGAATATAAATAAATATAAAATCAAAAACATAAAAGTAAAATAAAATAAATACAAAATTCATCAAGAACCGCACGCAATCTACATAAAAAATAACATAATAACAAGAAAATTTGACCGTAAAATGACCATTTATATAAAAGTAAAAATTAATGAATTAAATGAATAAAAATAAAATATTTTTAGCTGAATAAATTTATTTAAAAATGTTAAAAATAAATTGCCAATTTAAATTAAGAAATAAATAAAAATTTAATTTAGATAACACACATAATTTCAAGGTCGAATTTTGTTTAATCGCAATAAAATTAACACGCAAGGTTAAGGCCAAATTATAGGTATATATACCGATGTGTTTTCACAAATTTTCAGTCTTATTTTTCGGAAAAAAAATTTCATTGCAGAGAATTAGTCGGGGTGTATAACTGGTTAAGAGCCGTGCATTCAGGCAATTAACACGGGTAAGTGCTTTCCCTGGACACGACCACTCTCAACTGGTGCAATATTATTAATTGATTTTTCGAAGGGAATTGATGGGTAATTTTTAAATTGAATTTAAGGATGACTTTTCAGATCGAATTTATAGATGATTTTTTTTTCAATTGAATTTATGGATGATTTTTCGAATTAAATTTATGGGATTTTCGAAGTAAATTTTATGGAATGGACACAATGAATTTCAAATGGTATTTATGATATGCTCACAAGGTTTTTATGCATTACGAATTGCCGTATGTGGCCGATGTAATATGCTGAATAAATATTTTCTACCTATAGCCTTAGTGCATCGAAACGTTTTTTCCAAATACCATGGTAAAATTTATTTATTTATTTTATTTTTGGTGGCACACAGCCAAAACATAACGCAAGATAGAAAAATAAAACACACTATCGAACTGTGTAAGTGCGTGTAAAATCGCCAATAGTTCGTGCCCGTGAAGGCTCCGGCGTGCGGAACGCAGGAGCTGGAACGTCAATATTATCCGTACATAGGGGAAATTGGAGGGTAAATGAGTAGTCCATTGGCTGCTCCTTCATCATCCGTTTCCTAAAAAAAATGACATGAATTTTAACAACAATCGGCTCAAAATATCTAACACCGAGTAGTCCAGTGGGCCCTCATTAAATATAATATGAACATACATAGATCTTAAGGACAAAGAGAGGGAACGGGTAGTGGGGAAAATTGCGAAATCGTTGCAACAGTTAAAATGAATAGCCATCGGAAAAAGATTAATCCGAACGACCAAAATCATGAAAAATAATGTTTTT
Organism: Schmidtea mediterranea; assembly: GCA_022537955.1. NCBI lineage: Eukaryota > Metazoa > Platyhelminthes > Tricladida > Dugesiidae > Schmidtea > Schmidtea mediterranea. Next base: position 32,979,996 of record CM039680.1, on the reverse strand, counting down.
AAATAAGAATTAAATAAATTAATTTGAGTTGAGGCAAGGAATATGGGCAACGCTGCTCAAATTTTCCGAATTAATTCAAATACTTAACAAAAATAGTAACGTAAAAATGGAACGCGTAAAATAAGGGTGGAACGCTGCTCAAATTTTCCGAGTCAATGAAAATACTTTGTCGAAAACTGTAGAATAGGAATGAACCGTAAAATAAGGGCGGAACGCTGCTAAAATTTTCGAATTTACAAAAATACTTTATCGAAAACCGAAAAATACAGATGGATTACGGCTAATGTTGTATATAAATAAAAAAATTTTAACGCTGAGGAATAAGGACGGATCCCTACAAAATCTTAATAATAATAACGATAATGATAAGGGTAATGGTAATAATAATAATAATAATAATAATAATAATAATAATAATAATAATAATAATAAAATAATAATAATAATAATAATAATAATAATAATAATAATAATAATAATAATAATAATAATAATAATAATAATAATAATAATAATAATAATAATCATAATAATAATGATAATAATAATAATAATCATGGTATTTGTAGTAATGATGATAATAATTATGGTAATAATAATAGTAGTAATAATAATAGTAGTAATAACAATAAATATAATGGTAGTTATAGTAATAAAAATAATAATAAAGGTAATAGTAGTAACAATTAAGAAAGGTAATATATATAATAGTAACAATGATGATGCTAATAATAATAATAGGGAACATTGTAGTTATAATAAGAATAAGGGTAAGAGATGTACTGTGTTTACTTAACATAACCAAGGGTTTACAGACCATAAAAAATCATCAACATGGACCATAATAAGAAGGAACAAGCGAATGGACATAAAGATAGATGATATGAGAGTATATGTTAACATTTGAAAGAGATAGGAGAATAATGGGACCTAAGAATTGAAATCGAGCACAGGCCTTCTATCGGCAGCTCATTGGACCCATGGATCGTTCGGTCAATTAAAGCATTAGCAATAGCGCTCACTTTTTGCGGACGATCTACCCACTCGAACACAGTTCCAACTTTGCTTAGCAACGGGTGCCGAGTGGCAAGCGAAAGAATATTTGTATGGGGTACCTGGGTAACGACCATATAGGTTCAAAATATCAAAACCCAGAAAACCACCAATATAAAGAATTTTTGTTCATTGGACTCACACAGAACGATGTTAAAAAAGTTTAGCAAGGACATTTCAGAATATCACCAAACGGCAATCACTCAAAACCAGAGGGCGGATGCGCCGCTACATGGAGCAAACGTGGCTTCGCCCTGAGACAGCAAACAAGTTAAGAGTAGAAATGGATGCATTGAAGGTCCAGTTAAGTCAGAAAGATGAAGCCCTGCTGATGGCCGAGCAGAAGGCCCAGGGACTTGAGAAACAAGTGGCCGAGTTGAAACTTAGAGATAACCTCCGTACAGGTCTCATTCAAAACGGAGCCATACTATCGGCAGAACAACAAACCATAGTACTTCGGAATGTTACTGGAAAAGATGACGGTGTAAGAACTATGACGCCAGGTCCCTCCCGTACATCAGAAGAGTTACCTAAAAGGAACCGAAGGAAAAAACGGCCTAGTAAAAAGGAAAGAGAGCGGCAGTTTAAGTTGAAACGAGCTCGCCTGTTGGGTCATATTTTGGACGCCAATGGATTTTAACTCTTATTCATTTGAAGATTTTGAGCACCTCTGACTCTGTGATCATCTATTAAATTTGACTATAACTCATCAATGTTAATTGTTTATTAAACTTAAATATAATCTGTTAATGTTAACTTTGGTGTTAAAATTGATAATGATGTGTGGATGTGAGTTGAAGCTGTTGGATATGGGGATGCTAAATGATCAAATGATTAAGTAAATAATTAATAAAGTAGATAGATAGATGAAAGGTGGATCGATCAAGTAGAGCATGAAGTCTTCTATGACAGCTCATGGACCCAAAGCCGTTCCTGAGTACATGGCCGCCTGCGTGCTGGTATGCACGGCCGCCCTTTGATATAACATCAAAATCAAAGAAAAAAAACAAATTTTAATTCATAATGTTTATTACTATACTTATATATCTAATGTAAATATAACCATTGAATATAAAACGTTAATATATTTTGACACGCCTATAAATCTATAATATTACAATCAAAAATTTACTCTACGCAATTTTTTAGAGGCAAATTCTTCAACCGCACCTTCAATATTTGTGGAATCAGCAATTTCACTTTCAATTGCAATAATTGATATATTACTGAGACGCTCTTGAGTCATTGAAGTTCTCAGATGGTTTTTGATTATTTTTAATTTTGAAAAACTTCGCTCTCCAGATGCAACAGATACTGGAACTGTCAGTAATAGTTTTAAACTTGTGGCGACATTTGGGAAAGAAGTCTCTAAGTTGTATTTGTATAAAAACTTTATGAGTTCTTCGGGCTGCTTTCTGTCTTTTATGATAATTTTTAAAGAAACTAACTCTTGATATAATTCTACGCCACTAATATCACAAGATTCGCCATCTTTAAATTTATTATGGAGATCGAAACAACTTTTTTTTATTTCCTCATGTTCCATATCAATAAATTTGTATAGAAATCCAAGACAACGTTCGAAACCTGACAAAGTTTCAAAACGGGTGGTAAGAGATGAAATAGCCGTATCGAGTATTACATAGAAAAAACTAATTTGAAAATGTTCTTTTGGAGTAAATTGAATATCTTCATCTCTTTCATAGCTAAATTGTTTTCGGTGATGTCGGCTACGTACACTAATTTCGGCAGGAAAATCCGGTTCAGTTTCAAGTGCTACACAAAGTTCATTAGAAATCTGCAAATAATTTTCGAAACTTTCGTCATTTCTAATGCTTTTAAAAAATTTCAAAACTTCCTTAATTGATTCAGCGCACGAACTGATATTCCAAGAAACTTTCTGCATCATTTTGCTAATAAAATATACCTTTTCCAAGATTTCGTACCATATTATTATTGAAGAAATAAATTTATAAGATTTAAGTTTCATTGCCAAACATTCAGCTTCATGTCGAACTGTTGGCATTGAAGATTCCTCAGCTATTTCTATAAGGCTGTCATAAATTTCACCTAATTCATTTCGCAGTGGTCTAATCGCTTTAATTCTTGCTTCCCATCGAGTTTCACTAACTTGTTTTAATGTTAAAGATTTTACATTTTTCTTTAAAACTTGCCATCTAAATGGTGATGCACTGAAAAAGTTGTATATTGCAGATACATTACTGAAAAAATCCACCGTTGAAAACGAAACATTAGCTGCGTCATTAATGGCCAAATTTAATGTATGCGCGTTGCATGGCATGAACAGAGCTCGGGGATAATTGTCCAAAATTCGTTTTTGTAATCCTCTATGTTTTCCGGACATGTTAGACCCATTATCGTATCCCTGGCCCCTCATATCGCTAATATTTAATTCAAGATAGTTTAACTTTTGAATTAAGAAGTCGTAAAAAGATTCTCCAGTACATTTTTTAGCTTGGTAAAAGCCAATGAAATTTTCTCTTACTTCAACTTCATAATTTTTAATATGTACATACCTAATAACCATTGTAATTTGCTCGACATGTCCAGTGTCCGGCGTACAGTCCAAAATGACAGAAAAATATTTTGCCTCTTTTATTGATGTTAATATATATTTTTGAATTTGGGTTGCAAGAATAGCGATTATTTCATTTTGAAAGCGATTTCCCAGGTAATGTGGCATGCGGTTCTTTGGGGCGTTTGGTTCTTGTACGCGTTTTATGTGGTCTGCCATTATATCATCAAATTTTCCTATCATTTCAATTGCTTTCAGGAAATTTCCATTATTTTTTTCGTACAATTTGCCGGAAGAACCTCTAAAAGCTAAACACTGTCCTGCTAGAAATTGCACCACAGATATCATGCGTTTTACAATTTGACACCATCGTTTTTTCTCGGCGTCATAATACCGTTGCATATTCTTATCAATTGTGGTTTTTCTTTTTAAATTTAATTCCAATTTTTTCCAACAGGTGCAATTTTCGATGTGCAGCGTTGTTTTTTCGTGACGAGATAAGTTGTCGGATATGTGTTGCCAATCGTTGAAGCCTTCATTAACTAATTTTATTTCCTGTTTGCCAAATAATTTACAACAGAAGCAAAATGTGGCATCATTTTTTGGAGAATAGATTAACCACTCTCGATTAAACTTTTCCCCATTTGGCAGTTTTCTATAGAAATAAACCTTTGAAAATGATCTTCCAAATTCATTTAGTGGATATGTAGATTGTATATTTTGAACAGAGCCTTTTTCAATTAAAATATCCAGCACTTTATCGGTAAGTGCCAAAGGCCAGCAAGCTGGATCATTTAGTTCTATACACATATCAAAATATTCTTCATTAATTTCAGTGATATCGTCGATATTTGGAGCTGCAATATCTGTTATTTCATTATTACTACCAATATTGTCATTATCATTTATTTTTTCGGCAGATAATACATTTTCATTCGAAAAAAATTCTCTGCTTGGATTTGCTTGGCTACTGCAAGCATTTTGTATTTCTGTATGGTTTTCCAAATATTTGGTTAGTGAACCAAAGATTTTTTTAGTAACACGTTGTTTTTCTACTCTTTTTCTTTTATAATGTGCTCCAGACAATCTTTTCGTTTTTCTTCCAGTCATTCTTAGGCCTTTTATTAAAATATTAAAAAATATCAATAATAAAATAAAATATCAATAAAAAAATATCAATGACACTTCAATCAACTATTTGTCTATTTCCACGATTATATATGACTATATATTAACATTGTTATTTTGCTTTTCATTTTTTTTGTTTTTCTGGTCGTCAGGCCGCCTTTGAATTTGGCCGCCTGCGTGCGGCGCACGTAATGAACGCCGGTCAGGCACGGCCCTGCATGGACCCGAGGGGGGTTAGGACATTAGCAGTTCTTGAGAAGAAGCTCACCTTTTGCTAACCTTTCACCCACTAGTTCACAGTACCAACGTCAATTTTTGACGGGTGACTAGCGGTTCAAATTCTTATGTAGGCGCTGAGTGGGGAATAGTAACCCGTAGGCAGTTTAAACTATTTTAAGGACCCATCAGTGCCCAGCTGAACTGTGTTCGAGTATGTAGATCGTCCGCAAAAAGTGAGCGTCATTGCTAATGCTATAATTGACCGAACGAACCCTGGGTCCAACGAGCTGCTGATAGAAGACCTGTAATCGATTTTTAGGTTCCCTTATTTTCCTATCTCCTTCAAATGTTAACATATACTCTCATATCATTTATCTTTATGTCCATTCGCCTAGTCCTTCTAATCGTTGTCGGCGTTGATGTTTTTTTATGGCCTATAAACCCTATGTTATGTTAAATAAACACAGTACATCTCTTACCCTTTTCCCTATTATAACTACAATGTTCCCTATTATAATTGCTAGCCTTATCATTGATACTATTATATATATTACCTTTATTAATTGTTACTACTATTACATTTGTTATTATTCTTATTACTATATAATTACCATTAAATTTATTATATTACTACTATTCTTAATATTATTATTATTATTATGTTTTTGTAGGGATCCGTCCTTATTTATCATCTTTATAAAAATATTTTTCTTATATAAAAATTAAACCGTAATTTATCCTTATCTTTACAGTTTTCGGTAAAGTATTTTTAATAATTCAAAAAAATTTTAGCAGCGTTTTACAGTTATCTTTCGGTTTTATCGGATTATTAGACCACAAATTTGAGCCGCGCTCCACCCTTTCCTTACAATATTCGCTGAAGTACTTTAATTAATTCGAAAAATTTGAGCAGCGTTCCGCCCAAATTTTCAGATACATTATTAATTACTGAGCCGTATTCTACTTTTACTTTGCTATTTTGATAAGTATTTTAGTTGATTCGGATTAATCTTTTTCCGATGGCTATTCATTTTAACTGTTGCAACGATTTCGCAATTTTCCCCGCTACCCTTTCCTTCTCTTTATCCTTAAGATCTATGTATGTTCATGTTATATTTAATGAGTGCCCACTGGACTACTCGGTGTTAGTGATTTTGAGCCGATTGTTGATTCTTGATCACAATTCATGTCATTAATTCATAACAACACTTCGTAAATTCACATAGTAGCAATCATATAAAGCAATACCCGTACACTATCTGAGAGTTAACGTGTTCAGTCAAAACACTTGTCAGTGTTAATTGGCTGAATGCACGGCTCTCAGTAAGTTATGCACATAAGCCGAATCAGACTAGAACTACTGTTGAAAAATAAAACCTATAATTTGACCCTAACCTTGCGTGTTATTTTATTGAAATTAAACAAAATTTGACCTTGAAATTATTGGTGTTATCTAAATTAAATTTTTATTTATTTCTTAATTTAAATTGGCAATTTATTTTTAACATTTTTAATTGAATTTATTCAGCCAAAAATATTTTATTTTCATTCATTAATTTTTACTTTTATATAAATGGCCATTTTACGGTCAAATTTTCTTGTTATAATGTTATTTTTTATGTAGATTTCGCGTGGTTCTTAATGCATTTTGTATTTATATTATTTTACTTTTATGTTTTTGATTTTATATTTATTTATTTTCTCTCAGATTTTAAAGTGTTTAGTTGGTGTTGTATATTGTGGTGGGTTACAGGGTTTCGAATCTTGCTTATCCTCTTAGTTGCCCTCGTAACGCCATACAAAAAGATTCTCATCGCCACTTGGCACCCGTTGCTAAGCAACGTTGGTAATGTGTTCAAGTGGTGGATTGTCCGCAAAAATTGAGTATTATCGCTAGTACTGTAGTTGCTCGGACAACTCTCGGGTTCACGAGCTGTCGATAGAAGACCTATGCTCGCTTTGCCCTGTCCTTCATGGTCATTCAAGACTAGGTTCTTATCTGCCTGTGGAGAGATGAAACGAAGGTTGGGTAACATGATGCGAATGTTTGGCATATAAATATATCAACGGAACAAATTGATTAGGAACACGACTACTCTATTTAATTCACTACACGCACAATGTTTACGGGTTAATGATTTTGCAGCTGGCTTGCTCGACGTCGGGCCCGTTCCTTACGTCCCGGCCGACGATTATTTGCTGGAAGGGTAGATTGTTCCACTGGTTGGGTGTTCTTCTGCGACATCTGGGTTGGGGCGAAGACGAGCGGGTATGTTACCGCTTCCCCTTCCCGACAGACTGCTAGGGCGAGTTCGAGTCCCCGAATTTGAGTGCGCAGGCTCTGGTTGAGCTGCCGCTCTTCTTCCCAGCCTTTCTGGGCCGCCGTGAGTCGGTGGTAAATCGCTTTCGTTTTTACGGGATCCGTCCATGTTGCTTTCATCTGCTGCATTTCGCGGGTTACCTGAATAATCTGGGTGAGCAGATCCGCATTCGACTGCCTCGCATGAACCAGTTCATTCTGTAGAATTTGTAGGGAAAGCATTACTATAAGAAAGAGAACATTTTAATTTCTTATTAACCTAGCTAAATAAATATTTTATCCTATTAAACAAAATTTATGTAACAAGTTCATTGAGAAAGATAAATAACACGAACGACATTTTATTTTTCATCAGTTACTACACAAGCATTGTGGTTTGTATGGTCATTCATCTGGGAATTGCCTTTTCAAACTTTTCTTTAGAGCCGCCACCGTATACGGCCGTCGGGTGTCGCGGACTGGGTGAGGTGGATACGCGTCCGCGATACGCCCGGCGCGGATGTCCTCCTCCACGTTTGCGAGGTACATCCGGGCTTTTATGACATTGAGGTCCACTTGCTCCTGCACCCTTTCCCAATGGGTGAGGAGGTTTCGGGCATGTTCGTATGTCTATCCGGCCGGATATTGTTGACCAGCTAACCCGCACGGGTCTGTTGAGAGACCTAGTAATCTCCAAATAGTAGGGTAAGGCCACTGCGATCGGAGTTTGTCCACATTGTCCGCGGCTGGTGGAGTCTTTCTCGGTTGTTTTTTGCTAGAAGATTGTGCAGTCGTCCAATTGAGTGACATGATCTGAAACGATTGGGGAATAAACCATGAAAATTAATATTAATGGAAGGACTTTCTCCACGTCGGTCGTGAGGCGTTCACCTATGTAGGTTCAAGAACTGGCGTACTTATTGTTAATAGTGGGCTAGGTTCGGTGTCGGGCAACATTGAAGGTTCTTCCTATATCAGCCAGCATACTGGAATTCGCGTGATATCTTAGGTTAGCGTTTTGGTCATGGATCGACAAGACCTATCATGGCTTAAGTATCAAATTTATATTGTGCGCGATTAATTGAGAATTAACAAGAAAATTTAAATGACTTGTCAATTTGGCTTAATGTATTCGAGCTTTGTTATCGGGTTCGGCAATATTGTTGGTAACAGTTGATTTAAGGGTTTAAGATTAATTACCAGTCGTTTTATGCGGGGTCCTTATTTATTGTGATGTTGTAGGTCAACTATAATGCGAATTGAAACAATGTCGATAAACTCTCTTGAGAAAAATCGATGATGACTTGCCATTACAACGGTGCGTTTCCGTTGAATGGGTTGTTATATTTCAATATTATCGTCGGTGATCGGCAGGATATCCGGTGGTTTGGTCAACGTCGAAAATCTCATCTTAGTAAGCGATATCCTGTTTATTTAATTTATGTCATCGTTAATTGTAGGGAGTTATGATTTGGCACATCTGCTTCGGTTTAATCAATCTAATTCGGAATTTTTATGTTATCTCTCATATGAATGCTCTTATTGTTACGTTTTAGTGAGACACACTTGCAATTTACTGTTGACTCCGGGGAATCCTTCCTCGACACTGTGATGTTATCTCGTGCATCTAAAGCTTTATTATCCGGATTATTTGGAATTTTCGTTTTATCGTTTCGTCAGGAATGTTGGGACTTATTTTATTATTATGATCGAATTTTTGGGGGCGGCGGTAAGCCTTTCTGTATATTGTCATTAATGTAATTTCATGATTAGATCTTTCTGTATAAAATAAATTTTTATTGTTACATTAATTGAGCTTAAAGTTTATGATCGTTTTATATTAAGTCACCATTTGGGTTTCATCTCATTTTTGATTTTAATCGGTTTTTTAATTCAATGTTATTGTTAAAGTAAGTTCATCTAGTCGATTTTAATTCATCTTTTGGTGAAATTAATCAACGACTTCAGGGTAACTTTGATTTTATTTTCTTTTATTAATTTTTTGACCACGATTTTAATCCTATATCGATGAGTTTAGCACCTGTCTATCCTAGCGAAGTGTTGGCTTATTTATGACTGTTTTCCTTTTATGGCCTTAGCTTTAATCAACTAATTAACTTTCTTCATTTTTAACCCCTTATTCCCAATCTATGAATTTTTTTTCTATACTTTCAAGTCTGTAGATTATAAACACGTTTCGTTATTCGAAATGGATAACTTCATTTAGTAGTTACCTTAGTGTTATCAATAAATGATTTTAATACATTATTCCTTACTTTTATTTTAACGGAGTATAACAATTTAAAATTAATGAGGTTATTTACTATTACTTTACTGCTAATCAATGGGTTATGATCCTTTAAACCACGACTTACTTTTACTCACTAGTTACTCGGACGTTAGTCAATGGATCAATCCAATTTAATTACCTTTATTCAATCATTACTTCAATTTATCAAACGAAATTGTACTAATTTGATCACGGAGTTATTTGTCGTCACTTTACTTTTTATCGAAGGTTTATAACAATTTAACCACTTTATTGTTAATAACTTATAATGATTCGACGAATGGATTACGCAATAACTACTCTAACTTCAAGTCATAAACTACTTTAATGGTTACTTTATCTATAATAAATAGTTATTTTAATTTATATTTTAATTTATTTGAATCATTGAATTGTTTATTTGATACTTTCTACAAATTCAGGAAAAATAAAAGTAATTTAGTTACACAATTGATTTTTGCTAATTTATTTAAAATCTTAATTCGCTGTGGTTATATCAACGATTTTATCTTAATTTATTCCAGTACCCTTCCCTTTAATAGACCTTAGGCGCAGTTTGTGTTTATATTATATTTACTGAGTGCCCACTGGACTACTCGGTGTGATGATTTTGAGCCGTATGTAATATAAATTTAGGTCGATTTTACAGAAGTGAGAAACGAGGAAGTAGCTAGAGACTCCTTCCTTATTTCTCGCTTCAGCTATAGGAATAAATATTGACGTTACGACCGCTGCGTTGCGCACGCTGAGTCTTCACGGGTACATATCATTGGCGATTTTCCACGCACTTACATGCATCTGTACTATGTAGATTTTGCTTTCTTGTGTTGGCTATGGGCCGGAAAAATTTCGACATTTTAATTTAGTTTATGAAAACATATAAAACAATTTATGTATGTAAATAATATTTATTAATTATAAACAAAACATAATTACCCTTCATAACCATTCCATCATATCATAACATAAAATAAAACATAAATGCCTCTCTCCCCACGTCGTCACCAAGCAGAGCTCTACAGAGATGCTATGGACGCGACGTGGAAAGAGGGTTCCAACCAAAATATTTCTCACCTAAAAATTAAGATTTCCAAGATAATCTGCAAATAGTCTTAAAATTCTAAAACAGTTTGAAAATAGTTTCACAACGATTTCAAATGGTTTTTAAAATGGTTCTAAAATGGTTAAGTTAAATGTGAAAATGGATCAGTATTTATACCTATTTTTCTCGCATGTTAAATTTGATGCAGTAAAACAAAATTCGACCTTGTTATTTTCTAGTAAATTCTATTCTTTAATTTTATTATTTTTTGATTTATTTTCATAATTTTTTATTTAGAATTTTTATTGAATTATTACTAATTCAAATTTTCCGATTTAATTTTCATTTTAATGAACTTTTATTAATTTTTCCAATTTTGTCGAATTTGTTGTGTTTTCTTGTTATGTTTGTGTAGGTATCGTGCGAATCTTGGTGCATTTTTGTTATTATTTTAATTTATTTTTATGTTTATTATTTTATTTTTAATTCTTTTTTTTTCTCATATTTTATAGGGTTTAATTGGTTTTACCAGGTTTATTTAAATCTGCATGTTATGTTTGCATGTGTATTACTGATCCATTAAAACATTCCTCAAGGCCGTTTACGTTCTGGCCCAACAATTGTATTTTAAGTTATCTTGGTGCTTGGATTTTGTGCTGAATTACTGATGCATTTAAACAATCCTCAAGGCTATTTGTGTTCAACACTTTATCGAAAATTATAAAAAAGGATGGGTTACGACCAGATAAATAAAAATTTTATACTTTAGTTTTTGCCCAATAATTTGAAAAAAAGAATTATATTGGGCCACACTTAAAATAAACTAGACCTAGCTGATGAACAAAATCCGAAGAATATAACACGGTTGGGCAAAGACTCAGTGACAATGGGTTTTGTCTAAATGAATCGAACATTACAAATTTAAAATTAAAGTTATAAACACATTAAATAAAGACTTCATCTTATTAATCACTGTCTAATCAAATAATATACTTTACATTAAGCGATATCTAACACATTTACCAATAGTAAACTAGTTTCGAGCTAATGACTCTCATCATTATTATGCGGGATGCGGTCAGATTTCTCTTCGCGCCAGGTAAGTGTAAAAAACAGTGTCAAATAACACTTATCCTGATGCAAAGTTTGGATTTAAGGCAAGAAAAAAAACGAATCTTAATCTTTAATCTATTTTCACTTGAAACCATGGTAGATACAATTTTACCTCTATGAACTACAAGTTCAACATAGATACTGGTAAAAAGTTATCAGACTACCAAACCACTTGAAAAACTTAATTTTATTAATCACTATGTCTGATTCTAATTAAAGAATATACTATACATTAAGTGATATCCAGTACATTTTCCAACAGTATACTAGTTTCGTTAAAATAACCGGAAGTGCCAAAACAATTGCTAACAAAACTTACTGAAACTGAATTTTTCATCAAAATAATTATTTAGAAAAAAACTTATTTTTATCAAATATTCATTATTACAAAATGTAAATAGATATGCAATTATGTAAGAATTTTAAATAAATCATGTAGGCAAAGGTCTGCAAAACCATAATGCATATATGCTCCATTTTATTTCGGTGTTTTCATCAACTGTCATAGTTTCATTTGAGGTATCCGCAGACACTAATAGATACCATCCAATATCTTTCAATACACTAATAATGGCTGCCAATGCTAACTGAAATAGAATAACGCCGTGTAAATTGCTACCTCTAAAAGCATCACCTTTGAAATCAATTGAATAAGCTACTCCGTAAAAAGATCTCTGAAAATTACCAATAAAGTATAACAAAACCATAAATAAACATGTCAATTATTTAATTACTAGAAAGTGCCATTCAAATTCCCATTTAATGATATATTTAGACAGAATCAAAAATAAAATTAATTTTAATTTATATAATCAAATAAATTATTCATTTTTAAATATATTTTAAAATTTTTAAAACATGTTCAATTCATTTAAATTAACTTTTAAAATTAAATTTCATGCTAAATAAATTATATATTATAGCATTATGAGAACTTATTTTCATTTTCATTTGAATCAGTAAGGACATCGATGTATTTTTTGATCTTCATTAATTTTCGGAACATGAAAGTCAAAAATTCGTGAATATCAAAAACATCGAAAACTTTGATGTAAAATTAAAAAATTTTAAAACTAACTTATTCCATTTCACTACATACTTCGATTGTTTATCAGTATTCGTAAGACTAGAAATCGCATTAACAAAGTCTCAATGAAAATAGGATAATTTAAACAAATTAATCAATAATAATCGTACTTCACTCGTATTACGAAATTTAATTTTAATTTAAAAATAAAAATCAAACATCCATAAAATTTTTAATAAAATTTAAATAAAAATTTAAAATCGCAAAATAAAAGTTAAATTTTAAAATTATTTTTTACAAAAAATCAAAATTACTTTAATACAGGGTTTCCCAAACTGTGTTCCGCTAAACCTGAATAGGGGTTCCGCGACAATTCGTCGGAAGAATTTAATTTAAAATAATATACACATATTCATATTTCAACACCACTGATATTATTCACAAGAAATGATTATTTGTAAAAATATTTCACAATAGTTCTTAAGTTAGGTACTAGACCCTTCCAGGTAGTGAGACTAAGCTTAATGGAAGTTGAAAAGAGCCGATTGTGCTATTATTGCAGTAAATCTTCATTTTACATGCTAAAAAAATCTTTGTTTCCACATCGCACAGATGTTCATATTATTGACTCTTATAGCAGTAATAAATTTCAAAGACAGCGGGATAACGGATTTGCACGTGTTTCACGAAATTTCTGTTCCCAACGAATTCAACCATATTTTTTTCGAAATAATGTAAAAATCAACCAGTCTTACTACATTCTTGTTAGCAATTAGTCGAACTATATACGCGCATGGTGCCATAAATGTTGGTGAAAAAATCGTGTGAAATTAGTTATGGAAAATAATCCTTATCAATCAAATATCGAACGTCTAAAGGAGAACCCAAACTTCATATATAATACATAAATGTATATGAATCTACATTTCGAAATCAATTAATTAATTGAGTCTGATTGCTTACATTGTCAAAAATTTGTTCTTATTTTAGAATTTAAATATTATTCAAAAACTTCCCATGGTTTTCTGGTTAAAGGCAGGAACTTCAACAAAAGGAAGGCTTACTTCTACTGATACGTCTATCATTGAAAATGAAAATGATCCGAAAACTGTGGTTCCTTCAAAATCAAATATTAAAGAACAAGTGTTATCTACGAAAAAACGGAAGTACGATGAAAGTTATTTAAATTTGGGATTTACATCTACTGGCAATTCAGATGCTCCTGATGAAATGTGTGTTTTATGTCATAAAATACTAGCAAACAGTTCTTTGGCTTCAGCAAAACTCCGTAGGCACCTAAAACGATGCACACTGATTATAAAGGAAAAGACATACATTTTTTTAAGAGACGTGACTCACTAGAAAAGTCTAAAATTGAAAATGAAACAGGCATCTTATCTGGTGAGTTATCGCATTGCACTTAATGGTGAAGCTCATACAATTGGAGAGACACTCATTAAGCCATGTGCGAAAGAAATGGTGTCATGTGTTCTTAACGAGCAGGCTACTAAAAAAATAGATCCAATACAATTCTCAAATAATAACGTTTCACGGCATACCGTTTACTAGCATAGAGAAAGAGTTAATTCGTCGTCTTGGACTTTGCAGTTAATATGCATTGCAAATGGATGAATCTACAGATGTCGCAGGATTAGCTGTACTACTAGTATTTGTTCGTTACACGTATGATAAACAAAATAATTCAGGACACAAATTTGGTGAGGTTTTATCAAATCCTTCATGGTTGATAAAACTTGCATATCTGGCAAATATTTTTACCAAGTGCAATGAAGTTAATTTATCATTACAAGGAAAATGTATTACAATTTTTAATACAAGAGATAAAATTGCATCTTTTGATAAAAAAAAATACAATTTTGGATTTCATCAGTTCAATCCAATCATTTTGATTGTTTTCCTGCCTTACATGAATGTTTGAATGAATTAAATTTTAAGGTATATGAAGAGATTTCCAAAGAATTTTTAGAACACCTACATAACTTGAAAACAATTCTTTTGCAATATTTTCCGAAAACTAGTAAGAACGATTCCTGGGTTCGGAATCCATTTTCTGTGACAACTAAACCAGTAGGCTTAAGCGCAAGTGACTATGAAAACCTAATTGATTTAATTAGTGACTCTGACTTGAAAAAAAAATACAAAGATCAGCCTTTAAATGATTTTTGGGCGAGTTTGTCAGAAGAGTACCCCAATTTATCAAAACAAGCCATTATTGTTTTACTTCCGTTTTCAACAACCGATTTATGCGAAGAGGGATTTTCTAATTATGCTACAACAAAGCCAAAGTGCAGGAACAGGCTCGACGCCACACCAGATATTAGAATCCAACTTACCAATATTGTGCCTGATATCAAGAAGATATGCAATTCACGGACTCAAAATCATCAAAGTCATTAGGTGCTTTATTTACTCCATTTTTTGTTAATATTATATATATATATATATATATATATATATATATATATATATATTGTTTATATAATAAATAAATAATGTGTTTAATAACATTTTTAAAATTTTTGTTATTAGGAATTACCCAACCTAAAAAATAAGCCAAGTGTTCCGTCAAAATTTATTAGCTTGGAAAGGGTTCCATTACAGAAAAAGTTTGGGAAACCCTGCTTTAATAGATTCAACATACATACAGACTGAACATTTTGAACATTAATTATAGGATTTAAAGATTTTTGTTATTATTATTATTATTATCAAACCCTTCAATTGACAATTCCCTAAATCTCAGGTACATAGATGACGGGCAGTCTCTCTCCAATGTATGTGACATTACATCCATTACATGGAAATTGATAAGTGAAATCTTAACACAATCCAACCGAAGTTTTTTTACTATCTTACACGAATTAGAAACGATCTTACAATCTAAATTTCCCAACTACTTATTTAAATTCCTATTACAATCTGTAAAACCTTCCCCGAATGCAGCATACACTCTTGAATGAAAAGTCTTGATATTATTTACATCAATATATTGATTAATTTTGTTGCTGATTTTTTAAAAAATTCAATTTTTAATATTAGAATTTAAAAACTTTTTAAAATCAAATATATTTTTAAAATTGAATTTAAATTATTTAAAAATATATTAAAAAACTAATTTTTTGAATAAGTCAATAAAAATCCATACTATTTTGATTGTTTTTTGCCTGATTATGACAGTCAATCTTTTGAAATATATCGTAAACTGGCGGTCGAATGATGCTTATTTTTGTTGATTATTATTATTATTGTCATTATCATAAAATATTTGCAATAACACAACTGAATAAAATTATACTTTTATGTCATTTCTTTGTATTGGATAATATTCAACGAAAGTATTGAAAATTAAAGTCTGAACATCTTCTTCTGCATTTATCAGACAAATACCATTATACTTTCTAGGGCAAAGGCAAAAGTATTGCATCCGAACTGGAGGCACTCTGGTGAACAATATGCTGCTTAAATCTGTAATATGTCTTGTGCAATCAATTGATTCAGTTGGTATCCATCCAATTGCTGCAAGATCCTACAGGATAAATTCATGAGAAAATAAAAAATAATATTATTGATTTTACTATTAAAAAATATATAGATTGTTCATATGTGACTTTAAAGTTAAAGAAATAATCTGTAAAAAATCTGAAAACTGAAGTAATTGCTGCATATTTCTGAAATTCACCTCGAAAATTCTTGTCGAGGCCTAATTATAAGTAGCGATGGTGAACACGATAAAAATTAATAATATCAAGAAAAACGTGAAGTGTTTCTATAGGTAAAAGTCAGCATTTTATATGATATAGTTTTGAAAAAATTATTACATTGCTCTCATACAGCTATAATATTTACTGTCTACTTCAGTAATAAAGTTTTCCCGTTAATTAGCACACTCTGTATGAAACAGCAATCGCATTATTTTAGCTAATAATTTTTCTATTATGTTTTGAAGTATTTTTCTTGTTTCCTTATATTCTTAAAGATTCTACCAATAGCCTATGGTTACAAAGCTACATGGATTTTATTTAGAAAGACTTTATAAGAGCTGTATGAGTAAAATTTAATTACATTTTAATAATAAGAACGTTGCATCTGAAGCATAGATGATAATATCATTGAATCGGGAAATGAATGTTTAAAATGCTAGTAGCACTTGTTTTTAAAAATTTTTTAAACAGTTTGCGTAGGTAATTGAGTGTACATGCATTGTTGTTATTGTTTTCAAACGCGTTGAGATGTAATTAATTAATCCATGTCTTCTCGATCAGATTTACCCAGATGCAATCGACATCTGCTTGATAGCATTGTAATATAACCATAAAGAAAACGAATCTGATTTAACTTTAATGGAAACTTTTCTTGTTTCATTCAGAACGATTCAAACCAATTTATTGTAGTTTGAATAAGTTTTAATTCATTTTTCACGACTTTTATCAGTGCAGTTGAATTAAAAATCACTTGCTCACTATATCAGTATTCAACAGTATTCAACAGTATTCAAGGAGTAAAATCAAACACCCTATCGAACAATGTAAGTGTGGTTCTTCCACAAATAGCTCGTGCCGGTGAAGGTTCTGGCGTGCGTAACGCAAGAACCCAAACGTCAAATCATAAAACAAAATAGCGAAAGAAGGCAGCTCGAGGGTGGATCTTTTGGCTCAACTTTCTTGCACTCAATTTCGATAAAATCGACATAAAATTTTTAACGACAATCGGCTCAAAATCACTAACATTGGGTAGTCCAGTGGGCACTCATTAAATATAATATGAACATAAATAGATCATAAAGACAAAGAAAGGGAAAGGGTAGCGGGGAAAATTGCGAGATCGTTGCAACAGTTAAAACGAATAGCTATCGGAAAAAGATTAATTTCGAACAACCAACATCATGAAAAGGAATATTTTAAATAATATGTAAGAACTAAACATATAATTTTGAGTTGAGACCGAAAATATTGGCGGAACGCTGCGCGAATTTTCGGAAATAATTTAAATATTTATCATGAAACCGTAAAAAAAGGGCGGAACGCTGCTCAAATTTTGGTATAATATTCTGATAAAACCGTAAAATAAGGGTGGAACGCTGCTAAAAATTTCCGAAATAACAAAAACACTATCGAAAACTGTAAAAAGAGGATGAAGTACGGCTAAATTTTTATATCAGTAAAATATTTTCACAAAGCTGAGGAATAAGGACGAATCCCTACAAAAAACTTGATAATAATAATGATAATAGTAATAATAATAATAATACTAATAATAGTAAATATAAATATAATGGTAATGGTAGTAATAAGAATAATAATAGCAACAGTAGTGATAATATATTAGAATAATACATGAAATAGTAACAATGATAATGCTAGTAACAATAATAGGGAACATATTAGTTATAATAGGGATGAAGAAAAGAGAGATACTGCGATGATATTTAACATAACAAAGGGTGTACAGGCCATGGTACAAGTCGATAATACGAACAACGATAAGAAGAACTATAGGACTAGACGTAATGATAAATGCTTTAACAGTATGGATTAACATTTGAAGGAGATAGGAGAACAATGGGACCTAAAGATCGAAATCGAGCACAGGCCTTCTATCGGCAGCTCGTTGGACCCATGGATCGTTCGCTCAATTATAGCATTAGAAATAGCGCTCACTTTTTGCGGACGATCCACTTACTCGAACACAGTTCCAACGTTGCTTAGCAACGGGTGACGAGTAGTAAGCGAAAGATATTTGTATGGGGTTGTCTGGGTAACAACCATATAGCTTCAAAATATCAACACCCAGAAACCCACTAATATCTTTAAATTTTTAAAATGAACTACTCTGACCGTAATTTATATACAGATTTATACGTAATTTATATAATGAAGATGAAATTGGTATTGAGTACGGTTCTACTAAATATGTAAGAGAATATGGTACAGTATTGTTTGCTCAATTTGTACAAGATAGAAATTGTAATACTTTAATCTCTGAATCTCCAGGAAAAAACAGCAGTAATTAATAATTCAAAAATGAGCATACCGAAAAGTATATCCAACTTTTCTGAACCGAAAAATATTAAAATACAAAAGCAAAGCTGAAAAACCAATTGAGTCAAAAATTGATTATATTGAAATCTTAGATGATGATGAATCAAGAGAATCTTTTTTTGATATTAGTGTTGGGCTCAGAGCCACAATTTAAACAAAAAATAAAAGTAAAAATTAAAGTCAAAGAGTGGAAGTAATGGAACGAATCACTGTACATAAACATGCAACGCACAAAGATACTAAAAATCAATAAACAACATAGTAATTAAAAACAAAATAAAATATAACAAAAATTAAATAAAACAAATAATTAATTAAAAATTCGGAAAATGCCTACAGATGCAAAAAGAAACATACAAAGAAATAAAATAAACTGCCAAAACCTTGCAAAATAAGGTTTAGAAAAAACACAGAAGTGGCGGCCAGAAAACAAAATATTGGGGTTAAAAAATAATATTGTAATAAAATAATAATAAAAATCAACATTGTAATATTAATATATCAAAAAATAAGGAAAAATATATAAAAAATTACAAAAATATTTTGAAATAAATAAAATAATTAAAAAACCCTAAAAATGGCGAAAAATCGCCAATTGGTCGCACACATGCATGAAAATAGTATAAATACAGTGATGAATTTCATTATTTTTAATCTTATGCTCTTACTGAAAAACCAAATTTTTTAACTTCATACCAAATCATCAATTTTACGGAGAGTAAGAAATTTTTCATTGTTATGTGTATTTTTCTTTCATGTATTCTGATGATAAATAATATGTTTAAAACCTCTTGATGCATAATGTTTTATTACTTAATATTAATATTTATAGTTCGACCATTAACATTTTTTATAATATTGTATTGTAATAGATGGTTCATGAGACGGACCGTGTGCCGGCTAGTGGGTGAAAACCCTTAGTTGAGCTCGTGAGTCATGCCTCGTGAACCCCTCGGCAGTCCGCAGTCGGGTCTGGCTTTATGCACAGGACCGCTACGCAGAGCGCCGTTGTATACTCGAGGCGGCTGCTGAAAAGTGGCCGGAGCGAGTCGTTTAAAATCTCGGGAAGTGCGAATAATTCTAGTTAGAGGGAAATTAGGCAAGATCAAGGGTTGATCAGAGAAATTTTTTTTTCATTCGAACGAAACTCATAAACGTATAATGGGTAGCAGGTATAAGATCTAGGTTGGTATTAGCCAAAAATTTACATAAAAAATTTTAGAAACGGTAGAAGAGAAATGATAACGACATAATTTATTTTTAGTATTAAAAGTTTTTACGATAAATCGCTACCAATTTTCACCACACTTCGACGGATGTCCCGCAGTACATGAGTGTAGCACTGTTAATCCATTTCAGACCACTGAAGTTGGAATAGAGAGTCCCCAAATGAGTCGATGTCTCCAGAGGACCATTAACACAGAACGAGCGAAATACCTGCCACATACCTTGTAAGGATCACCTGACGTTCGAGCTAGAAGTCCGTGTAGTTAGGAGAGTAAGGCGAAAAGAAAAATTCCAAAGATCTGACTATAATAGAAATATCGATAAATTCGGCACTATGAAATCCATAGTTGTCTCGGCTGACTGAATTTTGAAATGAGTTGCATGCATTGAACGATCACATAGACACGTACAAACAAGAAATTGCATTGGAGTTAGCATAAATCGATAAATTCTTCTAGTTGTTAACCACAGCCATAATTTAGAAAATTTCCTGGAATTTTTCTCGTGTTCAATACTCAAAATCTGTAAGTACTCATAAATTTTTATTTAATCATTAAAAATTAAAATCCCTATCCAATAGTTCTTAAGAACATGTAAATAATTTGACTAACCAGTAATGACGAATTTAATGTACAGTTTCGCATAGAACTTCCAATAAAAGATTCACTCGCCAAGCAGTTTTTCCTTTGATAAAGCAAACCTAAGCAAAATTTTCTTTAACCGTCGAATATCACGGAAATAAACGCATAAACTTTCGGTAACCTAAATCGCAGATAAATTTAACGAGGTTACGGATTAATTATTGCCAAAAGATTAGTTTAGAGCAGCAAACTGGCAAAGCTAAATTGGAGGGATCATAATCAAATCACAATCTAATTGTTATCGTCCGAGTTATTAATCTGTTAAATTTAGTAAACTTAATATCAATCAATCATGGATAAAACATAAATCAGCCGCTGTCCTCTAATAAATTGAGTTATAAAATGTTTTTTTTATTTAACTTTAAATAATTCTAATTAAAATTACGAAATATTTATTATAGAATAATTAATCGAACATATTCGCTTCGTAAGATTTTGATAAACTGGGTTAGATTACAATCTAGGTATGACCGAAATGGGTAGTTAAATTGGACTACGAATTAATTTTTAGACGAACGTATCGTAATTGCGGATTAAATACTGTCCAGATAAGGAATCGGGCCTGTGGAACTTGATAGACTTATTTATTCCGTGAACCCGGTTCCAAAAATGTAAGGGACCAAAACCAGATGATAGGCGATTAATTGGACTTGCCGAAGAGAAAGTTAATTCCGGGCCACTGACATAGGGATTTTTCGCGGATATGCTCAGCATCATGAACCCTGAATCCCGGACCCTCGAAAACATAAGAATCCAAATTACTTACCATAATATCAATAAATAAAGTTCAGGCGGCGCGAGGTTTTTGAATAGTTCTAACGAATTTTACCCCATACGAGATCAATTTGAGTATACGTCCTGTAGAAATCCAATCAGCCCCCCCCCTGAGATGCCAAAACTACTAAAGCTCCACCTTGAATCTTCCCGTTTGCATACTCCACCTCTCGATAATCACCAATTTTTAATTCGTTTTCTTTTCTCTTCTTTATAGCATGGAAAATCAGAGCGAATCGACCCATCCGTCAAGAATCCCAAGACTGCCTCCATCAATCGTGGTGGTCCGGCACCAATATGAAGATTTGAAAATCCAGCATAACGACCTCAAGGCCAAATACGAAAGAATGAAAGGTACCTGGGCTCCACCAGAAACCGTCCGGGAGCTCAGACAAAAAATCTTCCGGCTCACCCAGGCGCGTGACGAATTAATAGTCGAGTCACGCAGCCAACGCCTACTGATTCATGAACAGTCAGTGGCACTTCGACAGGCTTTTACGGACGTAGAGTTACGAACTCACGTCCCAGGGATTGTTCGGGCCGGTCAACTCGGTCTCATCCCGGTCCATCATCTTCCCAACATCGAAGATCGCCCAGCTCCAACAGCCCCCACCTCCTCAGTCGTCAGCACTCCGTCCTCTCTAAACCCTCAGCCAGTCGAAGCCACGACGAACTCGACTATCTCTACGACTCGCCATAGGCCCAACAGGAATAAGCGACGTCGACAAGAAGAACGCTTCCGGGAAGCGAGGGCCGCAGAGGACACCTACCGGATCGATGACTTGCCGCCCCCATACCGGGAATTCGAGATTCCGGGGCTCGATCCGGATATCCTCTACGCCCCGCAAGTCATGTTCTCATCACCTCCGGAATCTATCCACATCAACCTAGTGGATGAGGACATTGAACCACCTCGAGCGATACGGGTCCTCAATCGATTGGGGTTGGGTACCGACGAAATCGCCATTCTCACGGGCGATGTACCCAATGTCGGTCCCCAAGGCGAAATCGCGGGACCATCTACTCAGATAAACGACGACTTCCGAATGGATCCCCCGCCGTATCGCCCGGCAAAGAGGAAGCGTTTCCCAACAGACATGGATGCCGAGGAAGATTAGGCTGACAGCTCGGACTCGCCGGTGATCGGTGACATTTGTGATTTGAATGTTCTGACGTTTATTGTTCCGTGTAGTAACTTAATGATAATTCCTTTTTGTTTTTGGTCAATATAGTTTATTTATAGTGTTTTTCTGAAATTTTCTTTTATTATTCTTTCTGTTATACATTCTTCCACTTAATTTATATTACGAGAGATGAGGTACCGACGGCAATGGCGGATGAAAAGGATTCGCAGGCGCGGGCTGGACATAACCATTCTCTATGATTTTCTCAACGCGATTAGGGTAGAAGTAGGAACCAGATTGGGGTAGACAGGCATAAGCGTAAGTCCTTCCAGCGGCAGCTAATAATCCGGGAAAGACGAAGGTCCTTCGAGGAGTAGTGTTAGTAATGACGCTCACCTGCTCGAATGGCATTCGGCTGTTGTGCACAGTTCCAACATGATTTCGGTCATGGGTGCGCAATGGTTATTAAAATCATGCGACGTACCAGGTAGATTATCCCTAGAACCAGCAGGTGAAGGTCAGATCAATGAGATGAATAATACCTTAGTTTAAAACTCCTGTACGTCCAACATTAGGTATAAAGTATTTTCAAAGTAAATTGATAATATTAATGATCAAAACACTACTGATAAATTGTCATGCTCTAAATCTTTACCAGCCAGAGAATCAAATAGTAAATTTCATAAATCAAAGAATATTAAGAGACGATATTTTTTCATCTCCTGAAGTTATCTTTGTTTGTCAAGTTAAAAAGCAAAGGTTTAATTCAAATTTATGTGGTGAAAACCTTGAATTATCTGAAAGTGGATTATTTTATGCATATTGTGGATTATTCTGTGCCACGTTAAATAGTTCCAAAATTCTTTTCCGTTCGAAATAATGTCATCGCTTACAGAAACGAAATCGGAAATTATGTCGAAATTTCTGCTTATGCTCATTTCTAAATTTTACTCTTCAAATGAAAATGTATTAACAAAAACATCATCATTGCAAAATGTTTTTAAAATTATGCAATTTTCGACTTTGACGGAGTTTTGTGTAATTCAACCGAATTATGGTATCCTATCTACCAGTCAAATGATGAGGCGTTCAGGAGCGCATTGGATATGGCTTCTCGAGCTTATTTTATCAAATCCTCGATTTCAGTGCAAGAATTAAAGTCATTTAATGTTTACGAAAAGTAAATCTGGAAAAATAAATAAGTCTCAAAGCAGAACTCGTAGTACAAGAGCTGGTCTTTATTTTCCTGTTTGTCGAATTCACAGGACGTTGCGAAAGGGAAATATTGTTGGGCCACAACGTAAACGGCCTTGAAAAATGTTTAAATGGATCAGAAATACACACGCAAAAATAACACGCAATTTAAATACACTCACTAAAACATCAAGTAAACCATATAAATCTGAGAAATAAAAGAATTAAATATAAAATAATAAACATAAAAATAAATTAAAATATTAACAAAATGCACCAAGATCCGCACGATACCTACACAAATACAACAAGAAAACACAACAAATTCGACGAAATTGAAAAAATCAATTAAAGTTCATTAAAGTGAAATTTAAATCGAAAAATTTGAATTAGCAATAATTCAATAAAAATTTCAAATAAAAAAATTATAAAAATAAATCAAAAAATAATAAAAATAAATAATAGAATTTGCTAGAAAATAACAAGGTCGAATTTTGTTTTACTACATCAAATTTTACACACCAAAAAATTAGGTATATATACTGATCCATTTTCACATTAATTTTAACCGTTTTTGAAACTAACCATTTTACTTAGTTCTTAAAAATCTTAAACTATTTTCGAGACTAATTTTGAAGGCGTTTAGTTTTATTCGAATTTTTCAGCAACAGAATTTTTAGGTGAGAAATATTTTGGTTGGAACCCTCTTTCCACGTCACGTCCATAGCATCTCTGTAGAGCTCTGCTTGGCGGCGACGTGGGAAGAGAGGCATTTATGTTCTATTTTATGCTATGATGTTTTTTCAATTTATGGAATGGTTAAAAATGGGTAATTAGTTTGTTTTATAATTAATAAATATTATTAATATTGTGGGGTTAGTGGTGTGGATGACCTTCACCCCAATCATATAAAATAGTTTTTGCTCATTCCAATGGTTACCCGTTGCTAGGCAACGTTGGTAATGTAACCACTGGTCACAGGACGTCCAAAGGTGAGTTCCGATATCAGAACTGCTAAGGGTTAGTCCTATGTCGGGTTCAGCGGACTGCCGTTAGAAGGCCTATGTCCGTCTTCTATTTCGGGTCCCTTTATCACTTTCCATTTAATACTTTTCGTTTCTATATTTATTTACAAATAACAACATAATAAACTAAACAATTTTTATTTAATGACAAACAGATCAAATTATCATCAAACATGAGTTTATCATTTCATTTGGCCACTCCTTGGGCGCGTCTTCGCAACCGCTCGGTTCGACCTGGTCGAGCGTGTGACCTGGGCTTCTGGTTAACTGATTGGGCTCTTTCTTGGTCGCGGTAGGCTAATTGTGCCGGAGCGAATACCAGAGGGTAAGTCACTGCACTTCCCTCCTGGCACGCCGACAAGGCGACCTCCAATCCTTTGATTTGTGTTCGCTGCGCCTGGTTCAACACTCTTTACTCTTTCCAGCCCTGTTGTGCGGCAGTGAGGCGCTGGTATAATGCTTTCATTTTTTCGGGTTCGGCCCAAGTGGCTTTCAGCTGTTGCATCTCTCGACTCTGTTGTAGGAGTTGTCGGTGCAGATGCTGATTTTCTCGTCTAAGTACTTTCAGCTCTTGGTGCAATATTTTCGTGGCTTTCATTTCTAAAATTACAATATTTAAATGATTAGTCGTTTACAATATTGATTCAATCCTATTGACCCTCTCTCTTAATTATTTTTACGATGTATTATCGGCTGCGTCTCATGCGTCTTAGTTGATTGGTGTTAATACTCTGGTTGGTCCAAGTTTAATGACAAAAACGTTCTATCTTTTCCTATCATTTATTATCTATAAAATATTTGGAAGCTTATTGCAAAAAGAGTAAAAATTTATATTTCCTTTGTTACATTAATCGTCAAAGTAGTTACATTAGAAAACTAAAAATTGAATAACCCGTGAGACATAAACATTTATTGTCGTCAAAACTAAAACATATCTATTCAACTCATTCATGACCATTAAAACGTTCACTCCTTCGATTGTTGTGCTTGGGATTCCACTGAGGATGCCTGCTCGCATATGTATGATCGCCTGTTTGACGATATCCGAGTCGATTTCGAAGTGTTGGCTGCACGAGTTTCTCCGGTATCACCATTTTAGTCGGTGCTGTCATCTGCGTCAGCCTCGGGTCGTCTAATTCGAAGGACACTCCATATTCTGGCGGGAATCCATCGGTACTCGGGATAGCACCACTGGCGATGTCTCTGTTCACTTGAGCTAGTCGTTGTCGGGCCAACACCGCTTTCCGGTGGTACTTTTTTTCAAGTTCTTCCTTCTTCATGGCCGCGTATTCGGCTCGCTGGCGGGCTTCTCGTGCTGGATTGTGGCCCGGCTCGCGCTTAATCGCGATACTTGGCAACTCGATCTCTTCAGCTTGATATTCTGATCTTCTTGGCCAACTGGAGTCTCCATAAGTGGATAACAGATATCCGTTATCCCACAGAACTTGGCGGTATCGAGCGGCAGAAGCGCTCGGGATCTGTAGAGTCACTCGAGAATTGTCACTCCAATTGCCATGCGGGTCTATGCGATCTAAACGTGACAATATTTAATCATAAATCATTCTTATCGATGTGCCTGCGTGGGCAAAAACATGGGCATTTATGCTATTTCCGTCGAGTATTAATAGAGTGAATTTTAGTTATGACAAAATTTGCGATGTAGCGTGCGAAATTACCTAATTGCTTCTCTTCACTAGGCATCTGAGTATCATTCCTTGAGATCCGGTCTCGTAAAGGGTCTTGAGTTCGAACACGTCCACTATTGGTGCTAGTTGCTTGGTGATTCATTTACGCGGTATGGAATGTGAGTTTCTACTGTGTTCTTTTATATTCGTGAATTATTTGCGAGGGCGTGGTGGGGTGAGTGAACTGTCGTTTAATTTATTCGTTTTCGTTAATATAATTATTTGAAATTATTTATTGTTTTTATTTGATACCAATCATTATTTGTTTTTGTTCAGGTCGGCGGTGAAAGTTCATTTCTATTGATCGCTTCATCGTCTTTATTATTATAAGCTTATGTGATCGTCGTCATCAACCTGTCATTCACGTCGGGTTTTTGGTGATTTATTCCGCGGTAAACTCGGACTATGACCTGTTCGTAGTTATTTCACGTATGAACAATCAATTTGATCTCTATTGGTTCTATAGATTAATATATACCTAATCGCATTTTCACTTGATGATTGAAATTTTTTGTGCTCTTTATTTGAATTGTTATTCTTATTCGACGTCGGTGTATCAAAGAAGACACTCTACTACCAGTTGCTCCGGAATACCATTATTTCGGAAAGAATGTTCGATCGTACAGGCTGGTTAGGGAGAAACTGCTGGGTGGAATATTCGATGAAGAGAATACCGGGTGGGAGAGAATCTACTTCTCTACTCTAATGTTTAGCTGGGTCGGGATATTGAACTAGATGGTTTGTTATTTTGGTTGGAACCTCTGATTTTATTACCTCCATCAATTTCAGGGCGTCTCTCGTGTTTTATTCGGGTTAAGGATTCAATATTATTCGTGGGCAATCTATTGCAGTTGAATTCACTGGGATTCTCTCATGGAAGCTGAGTCCTTATGTTTGCATTTGTGAACTGTTTGTGATAATATTTTGTTTTTCGTTGATCTATTATCCTTGTGTGGAATTATTAGTTTATGTATCCGTGTCAGGTACGGTTAATATGATTATTTTGTCGTTTCTTATCGGTTATTAGTAACATAATAAATCTTATTTAACTCAGCGAATTATCCTTGGATTCATGAATTACATAGATATCTTTCAATGGGTCAGAAGGATTTAAGTCTAATCATTAATTTGGTTTACAATTTATCAATGCCTAATGCTTTAGTTATTCTTACATCTATGAAATATTAACGGATCTAAATCCTGTCATAATTTTTCTCCGAATCAGTTAATTCTATCGTTTGCTGTTTCGTTCATTTACTCCATTTTTCCTGGCTCCTTACTCATAAATCCTTTACTAATTTAGATTAGATCCGAGGGTAATTCAAATCATTAATATTAATGAAATTTTTCCTTGATTTTTATTACGTGAGTATTTAATTTTGAATCATTTTATTTAATTAATTACTATCCTCTGATTACGCTACAAAAATCTTCTCGTTATAGTATGTTCTGGTCACAAATTTAGTTATGATTTCATCATTTTAATTAGAGTAATTTATTTACGTCACTTCTAGTTTAATGTTATGGATCCAATCACTTTAAATTAATTTAATTTCCTTTTAATTATTAAATTTACCTGCATCGCATCGGTTTCAAGTCCCCACTACCCGAGCCTTAATTTTGTCCTAAGGTTCTTGTGTTCATATTAGATTTTACGAGTGCCCACTGGACTACTCGGTGTTATCATTTTAGCCGATGTGTAATTAAATATTTAGGTCGATTTTACGGAAGATGGGTGAAAGAGATCTAGCCAAAAGTCTAGCTCTCAATCTTCCCACTGCCCCTATACGGTAGAATATTTACGTTCGAGATCCGTCGTTACGCACGACAGAGCTCTCACGGGCACACACTATAGGCGGAGAGACCGCACTTACACAGTGTGACTAGTTGTGTTATGATTTTGCTTTCTTGTGTGCTGTGTGGCTGTGGGCCAGAAAAATTTCGACTCATAAAACTGAAGATTCATTTTTTCATAAATACATATATTTGTTGAAACAATTTCATCATGGTTCGTTCATAGTTCATACATATCAACATACGACAAAAGGTTCCCACACATACGATCAAGTAGAGCTTACATTAAGATACTTGATTCGCAGAATGAAAACGGTTATCGAGAGTTGCTCCTTTGAATTGTTCTGACAAAAGTAATTTATTCACTGAGTGAAAAATAATTTTTCATTAAAACTTTGTGAAAATGGATTGGTATTTATACCTGTTCTGTGACCCTAACCTTGCGTGTTATTTTTTATGCGTTAAAACAAAATTTGACCTTGCAATTATGTGTCTATTTTATTTCTAATTTATTATTATTTTTTGATTTCTTTTACAATTTACTCATTTATTTTTAATTTCAATCATTTCTGATAAATATTATTTTATTTTTGTTCGCTTTATTCATGAACTCTTTTAATTTTTCGTAAATTGTCACTTTTTCGGTCAAATCTTTTGTTATCATGTTATTTCTATGTCCATTCGTGCGTATCTTGGTGCGTTTGTTAATATTTTAATTTAATTTTATGTTTTCTATTTTATGTTAAATTATGTTTTTCTCGCATTTTTAGGTGTTTATTAGATGTTTGAGGGTCCGATTTTGAAATGTGCGTGTTGTGTTTGCGTGCTGTTTCCAATCCATTTAAACAAAAGCTTGTACTGGCCCAACAATATATATAACTTGTTTTATGTCTTTATAAATTTTATATGTCGAAATTTTTCCGGCCCACAGCCGACACATCACGCAAGATAGTAAAATCAACATAGTGCAGATGGATGTAAGAGCGTGGAAAATCGCCAATGATATGCACCCGTGAAGACTCAGCGTGCGCAACGCAGCGGTCGTAACGTCAATATTTATCCCTATATCTGAAGCGAGAAATAAGGAAGAAGTCTCTGGCTGCTTCCTCGTTTCTCAATTCTGTAAAATCGACCTAAAATTATATTACAAACGGCTTAAAATCATCACACCGAGTAGTCCAGTGGGCACTCAGTAAATATAATATGAACACAAAATGCGCCTAAGGTCTATTAAAGGGAAAGGGTACGGGGATAAAATAAATTAAAATCGTTGATATAACTAATTGAAACCTATAATGTGTAATAAACTAATCAGTGGTATACTAAATTAACTGAAAAAATTATTCAATAAAAAATTTATTAACTCGATTAGATTAAATGATTGATTAATAATTAAAGACAAATAACTTCTGAATTAAATTGAATTTGTTTCACTTTTGGAAAAATTCAAAGGAATTTTGCGTAAATATACCCACTTTATGGTTAAATAATTGAAACAATTAAAGTTAACGTAGTTATAGATTAGAATCAAAGTTTTCACATTTAGCTTATTGGTTAAATAGTTCCTCGGTTAATAAAATGCATTAATTGAATTAAAAATCGATGCCGACCAACCAAGTCATTCAGTAATTAAAGTTAGACGATTCGAATAAAAGTAAAATAGTTCCCTTAGTAAAGATCAAACTAGATTCATGAAGTTACTTGTAGGATGTTAATGTTAAAATAGTTTCGTAGAATTAAAATCAAGGTAGAATAAATCAGCAATGATGTTAATATTAAGGTAGGTTCATGGAATTAAAATAAAGGTTCAATAAATTAGTTGAAGCAATAATATTAATATAGTTTGATAGAGTTGAAGTCAAGATTGAATGAATTAGCGTAATAAAAGATATGCGAAAACTGAGTAATGAAACCGAACTAGGTTAATTCCATCATTCCCAAACCTAAACTGAAATGATTTATAAGTTTATGATAAGGTTTTCTAAAAATTAAAACAAGTTTAGAGATGAAAAACCAGATATATGAATTATTGTTTAAATTAAATTAACATCATTATAAAAATCAACGTTTTAAAAATGAGAGAAACTTTTATTATAAAAACATACAAATCGTTAACTTACAAAATTATCGAATGCATAAAAATCCATAAGAGAAAATATTCCACTGGCATAAAGTCCGTCAAGATTTCGAACGTAATATACTGATTCCCTTAAAAAATGACGATAAGATATCCAAATTAATTTGCAGCATAACTTACCCGAATAGATTGTTCGACGAATTCGCCAATCGATAATTCTAAAATGAAATATTGTAAATCACCGGATGCAACTATATAATCTTACTTCCTTTCAACCGTTCAAATCGCGATATCCGCCGGAAGTACTCCACACGTACGTCGACGAATCGACATCCGCTCTCGCCTTCCGACGATCATTCGATTATAACTTTTGGTAAACAAAATTGACGTTGATATTGGATTTAGAAAATCCATAAATTTATATCGTAGGATGTGAAAGTTGCTAGGTTTAATGATTAAATGTTATATTGGAAAATCTAAAAATAAAAATTTAAGTAAACGAATAAAATAGAATATAGGTACCAAATCTTTAAAATCCCTACTTACATTCGACACTACCCCCATCGACATAGATGCTATCCTTAAAATCAACTCGACAATTCCTTGACATCATCTTGTTTAATTAAATAAATGAGTGGGTCAATAGACTTACCGCATGTAAACGTAATCACACCAACATAGTTCGCCCGTTTTAAAAGCAGTCCAATCAGATAGAAAGCCACTAGAACTCCACAAGATTAAATCAGATGACCCACTCAGCAGTGATATAGGCTCTATTTGTTTAACGATTTAACATGATAAAGTTAATAGAGATAATATTAGAGCGTTTTAGATATGCCACACGAACAAAACACTAGACGAAATGTAGGAAAGCAGAGTCAGTCAACAACTCAACCGACCACAATGTCAGTAGATCCGATACATCAATCATGGCAGTATCCGACTGTTTGGAGAATGTTAGACGTAGAGAAGGAGCCCTGTGATATCCCAGAAAGACAATATCCAGCAGTAGAAACTTACACAAATGCACAGAACCTCCTCACCCAGTGGGAAAGGGTGCAGGAGCGAGTAGATCTGCAGGTGGTTAAGGCGAGGATGTACCTTGCAAACGTGGTAGAAGACATCCTCGCCGGGCGGATCGCCATCGCCTATCCACCTCGCCCAGTCCGAGATACCCGAAGACCCTACACAGTGGAGGCTCTCAGACAAAGCCTGAAGCGATACTGTCCCGAGGAATGACTCCATAATGACAATTTATGTAGTGGATGATTTAAAATATTAGCAATTTGTGTGTTCTTTGGTTTTGTGTAATTGGAATTATCTGCAATTTTGTTTAAATGAAATAGATGACTCTTTAACTTGAGCGATAATAAATAAAAATAATCTGTTTAAATCACAGCGATGTCTTCCTTACGAATTTTGCAAACGGAACTGGACCACGCGAGACAAGCAAACACAGAATTACTCGCCCAGATTATCCAATTAACGCGAGAAATGCAACATATGAAAGCAACATGGACGGATCCCGCAAAGACAAAAGCAATCTACCATCGACTCACAGCGGCCCAGAAAGGCTGGGAAGAAGAACGGCAACTCAACCAGAGTCTGCGCACGCAGATTCGGGGACTTGAAGTCGCCTTAGCGGTATGCCGGGAAGGTGAAGCGGTAACTTACCCGCTCATCTTCGCCCCAACCCAACTGCCACAGACAACCACTAAGCCAGTAGAACAATCCATCACTACAACCAACAACCGTCGACCGGGACGTAAGGAACGTGCCCGACGTCGTGCAGCACAACCCCAAAACATCAGGCAGTAAATGATAATGTGTTTAGATCAAATAGAATAGTTTTAAACTTAGTTGAATTGTTATTTTAATATATAACCGTATGCCAACATCGCCAATTCGTTTCACCGTCAATTACGAACTAATCCTGAATAGTAACGAGGGACAGAGCAAAGCGAGCACAGGTCTTCTATCGACAGCTCGTGAACCCGAGGGTTGTCCGAGCAACTATAGTACTAGCACATGGTACTCAATTTTTGCGGGCAATCCACCACTTGAACACATTACCAACGTTGCTTAGCAACGGGTGCCAAGTGGCGGTCAGTATCATTTTGTATGGCGTTACTAGGGTCACCAGGAGGATAAGCAAGATTTGAAACCCTGTAACCCACCAATATTGCTGAATGAGCTGGAGCTGGAGCAACAGTTAATTAAGCAGCAGTTTTGGAATACTTAGCTGCTGATTTACTTGAATTGGCTGGTGATGCTGCAAGAGATACAAGAAAAGTCGTATTATTCCTCAAAATTGGCAATCTGCTATCGGCAATGATAAAGAACTGAATAAATTAATGGATGCTGATTCGGACCAGACTGCTTCACGATCAAACATAAATCATAATAAATAATATTAATAATAATAAATAATAAATAGCAATAATAATTATATTAATAATAATAAATAATAATAATAAATAATGATAATAATAAATAATAAAAATAATAATTATATTAATAATAAATAATATTAATAATAATAAATAATAAAAAATAATAAATAAATAATAATAATTATAATAAATAACAATAATAATTATATTAATAATAATAATAATAATAATAATAATAATAAATAATGATAATAATAAATAATAAAAATAAATAATAATGATAAATAAAATAAATAATGATAATAATAAATAACAAAAATAAATAATAATAAAATTAACAATACATATCAAATAAATAGAGAAAATAATTTATCATAATAATAACTCAAAGAAACCTGAAATAAACAAGTCATTAATCGCCTTGTTTCTGTTTCTTTTTCATTTCGTCTGCTCCAAACTTTACTATTTAAATCTAATGACACGTAATTATGTTTAGTATAAAGAAGCTTGCTGCCTTTGGTTTCATATTTATCACAAGAATTAGCGATAAATTGTCCAAGATCTAATGAAAGAATGGATTAGACTCCCAGATATATACTAAATATACTAACTAGCATCACAGCCTAGGATCGATAGAGAACCAGGATTGATTAAAGCTAACATGAAATAGTATTCTGGCATAGATTCTGGGCAATCCACATTGAGCATATTGGATTGTGATCGAAAAAACATCGTATCTGAAGCGTCTTGCTTCATTGCAGTAGAATTGACCAACCGCCAGTTATGATGGCTCATAAATCTTATCAAACACAAAACGAGATATCTTGCATCAACACTCTGTTTTCCTGTTTTAAATCGAATTGAAAGGTTTATAAGTTTCACATTTACCATAACAAGACCAAGGAAAACCGTTTAATTGCAATGACCACAAATTTACTGTGTCTTTAATAAGCTTTTTATTTTTGGTACCTTTTGTCCAATTTTGTCTAATACAATTAATAATTGGATTTTCCAACTCAATAGGAAAATTAATGAACTGAAACCTATTAAAATGTTTTATATTATAATACAATTCCATTCAGTACCCATCCGTATTAGATAATCCAATAGCACAGAACTCATTTTCAACCTTTTTATCATGCAATAGAAATGGATTATCATATTTGAAATAAAACCAACTAGACAACGATACAGAAAACGTGAGTGTTGGAGAACTTACAAGACTCCAACCATGTTTATAGAATAATTTATGAAATTTGCAAAACATAAGTTTAAATTTGGCACTATCGCTTTGAAAAGAAAAAAAATGTAAACAACTTTTCAAATCAAATTTCATTATTGTATCACAGTATGTTTTAATCTAAATAATAGGGATAATAATAATAAAAAAATAACAAAATAATTATTATTAATATTTATATATATAATTTTCGTAATATCTTTCAATGTTTAACAATAGAAATTTATTATACTAACTTTTACAAACAGAATATATAAGGAAATAAAAAACTATAATTATTTTACTTGAGAATTATATCTATCAACATATTAAAATATCTTTTCCCCTCTATAAATTTGCATTGTCAAAGAAACTGTTTTTATGTCTGCAGTTTTTGAATATTATACAGCGGATGGAAAATAATTTCAGTGTCAGTGAAAACCTGAAAATGATGATGATAAAAAAATATTTACAACAAAAATTAGCTTTTTTGATAGTTCAATAAAAAATACGCGACTTTAAGAGCAAGAAATGGATAAAGATATTAAAAAGACAGTATGAAACATTGACACAGGGAGATCGAACAGTGGAAGACGAGAAGTGTATTTGAATAATATTGTTGGTCGTAGGGGAGTATTCAAAATCCGATCTTCTGGTCACTTTAACTTCATTCTGTTGTCGTTCCTGACTAGGGGTAACTCCTCCATACGCCACATAATTTTAATTACTATCATGCACCCGTGATTGGTGATCACGTTGGAATTGTACATAATAGCCGAATGCCGTTCGAGCAGGTGAGCGCCATTACTGGCACTACTCCCCGAATGACCTTCGTTTTCCCCGGTTCGTAGCTGCCGATAGAAGGACTTACGCTCTCCCTCAAAACGTAGCAAAAACCCTCTATTCCTTGACATTACGTTCACTTCAGAAGTGGGAATTATGTAACAACCTCGTTCTCGTAACCCCGCGCGTCCGTAATTCTCATCTCCGATTGTTCCTACTTTCGATTTATAAAGAGAAACATAAATGTAGCAATATTTATTAGGAAACAAAACAACATTTAATCAAGAGCAAAAATAATAAACGGAAATGAAAATAAACAGTTCGAGCACTGGTTGAAGTAAAAACCACTCATAGTGTGAGTAAACTCGGGATTTCTGGCGGTTAGCTTTCTTCCGCGTTTATATCCGTCGGGAGGTGTTTCCGTTTAGGTGGTCGGTACGATGGAGGATGGCCTCGAGGATCCTCGTTTCCCCGCGATGATGGTCCAGCGATTTCGCCACGGGGACCAACGTTGGGGACCATTCCCGTGAGAACAGCGATCTCATCGAAGTCCAACTCAAGGTCACTTAGCGTCTGCACCAACGGGTGAGCTTCATATTCCTCATCCACCAGGTTAATATGTATGGAAGCTGGGGGAGAGGAGAATAAGATTCGCGGGGCATATCGGATATCCGGATCCATCCCCGAGTTCTCGAACTCTTGGTAAGGGGGTGGGAGATCATCCAGTTGTTCCACCCCTCCTGTCGTCTGAGTTCTCCGGAGGCGGGCCTCTTCTTGCCTGCGACGATCTCGACGTCGCTTGTTCCGGTTTGGCCGACGACGGGCCGTAGGGGCGTTGGAGTCGGCCGGGTTTTCGGTAGCTCCGGAAGATGATGGTTGAGAGGTGGGCACACTCGAGATAGGAGCATTAGTTACTGTATTAGATTGGTCCACGGCATTGGGGAGGTGGTGAGCAGGGATGATGTCGATCTGCTCAGCCCGAACACTCCCTGGGACCTTGATCCGGAGCTCCGTTTCGGTATAGGCCTGGTGTAGGGCCGTTGATTGTTCGCGGATCAACATCCGCTGGGCGCGCGACTCGACGATGAGTTCCTCGCGCGCTTGCGTAAGTCGTGAGATCTTCTGCCTGAGCTCCCTAACGACTTCTGGTGGAGCCCAGGTTCCCTTCACTCGTTCGTGTTTCGTTTGGAGGTCCCGATATTGTATTTTTAAATCCTCATATTTGTGACGAATTGCCACGATTGATGGGGGCAGGCGAGGGATCCTTATTGAATTGTTCGTGTTCTCGTCGCTCGGCATACTATTGGAGAAGAAACAAAAAAAAATTTATATAAAAATAAGGATTTAAGAATTTAATAAAGCTAAAAGGAGAAATTTAACCAGACAAAACGGAGAGGAATTTGTATAATCTCGAAAGTTGGAGTATCAGCGAAAATTAGGACGGCTTCTCGCTTGCGACCCCGGCTCCCTACTTAAGTGTGGTTTATTTGGCAACCTCGGCGTCGTTATCTTGGAAGACATCACTGCAAACCGTTTACTCGGCGCCTGTTGCGTTTATAATCGCGATTATCTTGTTCGCATAACAAAAATTGGATTTTCAAATCGACCCGATTTTACTAGAGTGGTCAGTGGGTAGTTTACCGGCTCGATATTTCGTTTTGCGTACGGGTTACTTTGGGTATCCCAGCTACAACCAATAAGTTGGTTTGCGTTTCTCTTAACTTTTCGGGACATTCCAGCGTCATAATTAAATATATTTTTGCTATAACAGTAAATCAAAGTAACAAAACAGTTTCTATTAGAATCGGCCAGAAGAGCAATTAGTTTTATTGATTATACGGTTGGTGCTTGTGCAGTCTACCGTAGATGTATATCAGTGGGTGCGATCAGACAATCAATATTGTTATTTGCTGATTCATGAACCAATTATTATATCTTTGCGTTCTTGGGTTTCTCGTCGAATTTATGGTCTCGAGTCGTCTATTCTACGGATTTTGGATTTATTAACCTTCATCTATGTCATCAATTACCTCTGATTTTAGTGGATTCAAAATATTACAAGAGGAAAGTTATTCGGTTCCGCGTTGTTTAGCTCATGATATTGTTCAATCAGGTTTTAGATGGAACAAGTTAATTAGAACGCGACTAGTTGTGCGATTCTCCCGTGGAACATTTTTGCAAGGTAATAAATTTTCCGTTATCATCTAAATTTGTCTGAATATTTGGTAATTTTGCGATTCGCTTGCTTTAAAACTTAAAAGTTGTCTTTCTTAAGTCTTATCCGTACTACCCAATTCTACTTTTTGTTCGGAATATTAAAAATCTGCTCCAGATCTATATGTGATCCGCCCTGATTCTCCTAACTACAGTTCTCCGCACTTCCCGAAAATTTTTAGCTATTCGCTCCGGCCACATTTTCAGCAGCCGCCTCGAATATACAATGGCGCCCTGCGTAGCGGTCCCGTGCACAAGGCCGGAACCGACTGCGAACTGCCAAGGGGTTCACGAGGCATGACCCACGAGCACAACTAAGGGTTTTCACCCACTAGCCGGCACACGGTCGGTCCCATGAACCAGATCTATTACAATACGTAGTATATTATTTTAAAGGGTCCGAACAGTATAGATAAATGATATATATGATAAAATGAAATATTAACATTACGAACCAGTTTATTTTAGATATTAATGTTTCAAAAATAAAAATAAAAATAAAATTGTTTACAACATAACGTAATGAAAAAGATCCTTACTTATAATATTCAGAATTTCAATTGAAAAAATTTCTAATGAAGCATAAGATTGATTTTAATGAAAATCATCACTATATTTATAGTGTTTTTGTGCTTGTGTGCGACCAATGGGCGATTTTTCGCCATTTTTAGGGCTTTTTAACTATTTTATTTATTTTAAAATATTTTTCTAATTTTTTATATATTTTTCTTTATTTTTTAGTTTATTAATATTTTATTATTAGATTTTATTTTTATTATTATTTTCTTACAATATTGTTTCTAAGCCCTAATATTTTGTTTTCTGGTCGCCTCTTCTGCCTATGTTTTTTCTAAACCTTATTTTGCAAGGTTTTGGCAGTTTATTTTATTTCTTTATGTTTTCTTTTCTGCTTCTGTAGGCATTTTCGAATTTTAATTAATTATTTGTTTTATTTAATTTTTGTTGTGTTTTTATTTTGTTTAATTATTCTGTTATTTATTGATTTTTAATATCTTGGTGCGATGCATGTTTATGTTCAGTGATTCTTTTCATTAATCTCGCTCTTTAACCTTAGATTTTTATTTTTATTTTGTTTAAATGGTGGCTCTAAGCCCAACAATATTGTGAAAGAAGCTCAATATATTTATAATCTATTTACAGTGCAATTTTTTACATAATATAATTAAATACATATAATAATTAAATTTCAATCTTTAATAATATAATTGCTAATGAAATGACCTTTATAGCTTTATAACTATTAATAATACTTAATGTCACTTTTAATAGAGCAAAATATTGATTTTTACTATTTTTTCAGTCAATTTGTAGTTAATTTTTAAATTACATAGTTAATAAAAAATGAGTTGCTGCGCTCAATTAATTATCTTCGCCTAAAAAAGTTCTTTAGTATCAATAAATACCTCCAAAAATATATAAAAGTCTTGCAATATCATTTGATAAAAATATTTCAGATTTCAAAGATTGATCTGCACAATTTTTGGGATAAGATGAAAATTTAGTTATTAATTAATTGTTTTATCCTTTTCATTGTTGATCAATTATTTTTAGTATTTTTCTTTCACTTGAGACTGTAGATAAATATTTTCTTTTTATGGAAATATTATGAAAATAAAAGATTTACATAACATAAATAAAAAAGCAATAGAGGATTATCAATTATTATTTACAAGCAATCCTTGATTTTTAAAAATTACTGTATCGATCATAGCATCATAATTATCATACATAATTTATTATTATTTATAAAATATTTAAATATTAAAAATTACACATAACACATGTTCTCTTTTCGAAATTTAAAATGCAATTCAAACATGTCCAACAAAATACCTGAATCACCAGAAGAAGTTGCTGAAGTTGAAGAAACCGAAAAAATAGATAAAATTTAATCAGCAGATGATAATAATAATAAATAATAATAAAAATAATTATAATAATAAGAAATAATAATAAGAAATAATAATAAGAAATAATAATAATAAGTAATAATAATAGATAATAATAATAAAAATAATAATAATTATAATAATAATAATAATAATAATAATAATAATAATAATAATAATAATAATAATAATAATAATAATAATAATTTACTGATAAATAGAATTTTTCTTTTGTTAACATGAATGTGAAATAATAAGAGATTTCTTAATACATTTGAACTTTAAATATATAGCAAAAAATATGTTTATATTTAGTTAAATTTAGTTATTGTTAATGTGATTTCTAGACTAAAGACTGATAGACGGTCGATATATATATAGTGAAATGTTATATAGAATATATAGTTTGCGATTTTCAATTATTAATAATAATAATAATAATTATAATAATAAGAAATAATAATAAGAAATAATAATAAGAAATAATAATAAGAAATAATAATAATAAAAATAATAATAAAAATAATTATAATATTAATAATAATAATAATAATAATAATAATAATAATAATAATAACAATAACAAAAATAATAATAAAAATAATTATAATAATAAAAATAACAAAAATAATAATAATAATTTACTGATAAATATAATTTCTTTTGTTAACATGAATGTGAAATAATAAGAGATTTCTTAATGCATTTGAACTTTAAATATATAGCAAAAAATATGTTAAATTTTGAACCACAAAATAAGAATTACTAATATTTTATAAATACATAATACGCGTTATCAGTGATTATAATGAAGCTGGTAATGCCAATATTTAAGTAAATTAAGATTTTAAAATATACATTTTAATCTACTTTCAAATGTCAAAATCGCCTTACGAATGTACTTGTTTCTGTTTTGTACAACCTGTGAGTTTGAGAGATTATTCTTTTAACTGCGTGGTATTAAAAACTAACTCCGATCCGTCATGATACAGAAACTGTTGGTAGCTCTATTATCACTTATTGAACGCTTGTGAACTCAGACTGCGGATTTAAAGTATTTGATGGGCGAATTAGGATCTGTAAAGTCATGAAGACACGCGCATCCGTAAACTAGACTGCAATATACATGTTTTTATTTATTTTGACTTTACAAAAATTTCTCACTTAATATTAAAAGATTTTTTATTTATAAAATTATGAAAATGAATAAACAATTCAAGAAATCAAGAAAATTTCACTATTTCATAGTATTTTTTTATTATTCAAAACTCAGATAATATCGTGACGTATCATTATTAATCCATATAATTACTTCTATATCAAAAGATTTAGAAATGAAGCTAGAAAGAAAGTAAAAACCCGCAAAATTTGTGACACTTGAAAAATTTTTATAAAAAAATTTTACTTGTTGAATAATATAAACATTTAATTGTTGTCATTGTAATACAAAAATAAATAATTGGTATATTATTAATATGATATTCTAATTCAAAAAAAATTAAAATCTAATTAATAGACCAAAATTCTTGGTAAAATTAATAATTAATCAATTATAATAAAACTAAATATTTTCAAATTATACTTGAATTTCTTTTCCCCATGTTTCACGAAAAACTTCACCAACATCATGAATTACTTCAACCGGTAAATTAATTCCATAGAAAGCGGAAGTATTGAGATATAGAACACAGACATTTGATGGTAATTTTTTAATCTCAGGAATATATTTAGAATAATTAACTCCCATTCCAACTAATTAACTATAAGGTTGGATAAATTAAATACGTGGTTTAATATTACAAACTAATTATAAATTAAAAAATAAAATTGGCAAATATATAATAGCACAAATTAATAAATTTTGATAGAAATTTGAATTAATGTTTTTATAACTTTTAATGCAAACAAATAAAATATTATAAAATAATTATAGTAACTACTCTCTTATCCAGCAAACTCCAATAACCGCCATAACTGAATAATAGAGAAATAATTTTTTACTGCATTTTTAAATAAATTTTATTATTTTTTTCTATAAAAGCCGACTTTTTCAAGAAAACTCCACCTTTTTCAATAGTCCCCTTTTTTGGCAGATAAGAGATTAGTTTTGTAATTTTGTATACTCTATTCAACATTTTTCTAATATTTTGATAAATATATTTAAAACAAATATTTATTGCAACTACAATACGAAAGTATGAAAATTAAGTTCATTAACTTGAAATTTAAAAAATAAGAAAACCAACATTAATAAATTAGTAATCTTGTAGAATAACTGATAAGTAATTATCTGCTTGGAAAAGGGCTATCAAGGTGTTGGGCCAGAATACAAACGGCCTTGAAAATTGCTTAAATGTATCAGTTATGGTAGGTTTCTGGGTGTTGATATTTTGAAGCTATATGGTTGTTACCCAGACAACCTCATAGAAATATTTTTCGCTTACCACTCGACACAGTTGCTAAGCAACGTTGGAATTGTGCTCGAGTGGATGGATCTTCCGCAAACAGTGGGTTATAAGGTATTGATATTTGTTTTAACTCATTGGGGTTACCCCAGTAACGCCATATAAATATTTTCTAGTTACCACTCGGCACCCGTTGCTAGGCAACGTTGGAAATGTGTTCGAGTGGGTGGACTATCCGCAAAAAGTGAGCATTATTACTAGTGCTGTAATTGCTCAGACAATCCCTGGGTCCAACGAGCTGTCGTTAGAAGACTTGTGGTCGCTTTAACTCATTCGGTCCCCTTTATATCGTAAATGTATCGTTAGAGTTTATCATAGTATCCAAAAAGGATTTGACGAAGTTATTTGCGAACTGAACCTAGCCAATAGATTATAACGATGTATTTGTGAGTGTTGGCTGCGGTGACATAGGCGATAATTTAATTGTTAAAAGTATCGTTTCAATTTACTGGGACTATAGAAATGCAATTACACGTATAACGTTTACAAACTCGATAATTCTGTTGGGCCAGAACGTAAACGGCCTTGAGGAATGTTTAAATGGATCAGTAACACACACGCAAATATAACATGCAAATTTAAATAAACCTATTGAAACACCAATTAAACCCTATCAAATATAAGAAAAAAGAGAATTAAATATAAAAAATTAATAAACATAAAAATAAATTAAAATAATAACAAAACGCACCAAGATTCGCACGACACCAACACAAACATAACAAGAAAACATAACAAATTCGACAAAATTGAAAAATTAATAAAAGTTCATGAAAATGAAACTTAATTCAAAAAATTTGAATTAGTAATTATTAGCCACAGAGCTACGGGTATTAATAGAATCCATAACTAAAACACGTTTATTATCAAAACACAAATAATGATTATTAAAACAAATTATATCGTTAATTTGTTTGAGGAGTTTCTAAAAAATAATAATTAATGAATAAGTAAGGATTTCAACATACAATCAAACATGCCCAACATCATACCATTATTTAAATACAAATTATAAAACGCCTCACATCCCCCCCTTTTTGAAAACCTTTAACCACTCAATATTTCTCGTGATGGAACTTCCATTTTCCAATTTTATTTCATAACTTCGATCATGAATCTTTTTAGTAATCACACCTGGACCCATGTATCTGTTATCACCTTTATTTCGAACATTTACTTTGATCAATACGCAATCTCCAATTTGAAATTCGCGATTTGTCGGCTGATTGATTTTTTCTTCTTCCACAATCTCTGAGAACCATTCACTATAAATCTTTTTCCCAAACACCATTTCAGCTGGAGTCTTCCTAATAGTTTTTTGAAAAGTTGAATTCAACATAAACTGAACTTCGGGAAGAATATCTACCCATGATTTATGTCTTTTATCTTTGAGTGTTATCTGTATTGCATCTCTGATTGTACGGAATTGTCTCTCAATCTGTCCATTTGCTGAGTGATGATATGGACTTGAATAATTAATTTCAATATTGTGGAATTCTGCAAAATCTTTCATTAGCTTTGATTCAAATGATTTACCTCTGTCACAGTTTATTATCCTTGGTGCTCCATACTTCATTATCCACTCTTCTTTCAGTAATCTTACCACTGTTTTTTCATCTTGTGATTTCACTGCATGTAAAGAAATAAACTTACTATGATGATCTATAATCCCAAGAATATATCTTTCTCCTTTCATTGCAAGTTGTAATGGACCACAGAAATCTACATATATTGTTTCAAATAATTTCGAATCACTTTTGCAAATTATTTCTTCTTTTGTTTTAGTTGTATCAACCTTTCTTTTCTGACAGTTTTCACAGGATTGTACAACATTACGAATAGATTGCTCCAAATCTTTCATATCAAAATTGTTTGATACATACATTTTTACTTTATTAGCACCCGCGTGACAGAGCTTTTTATGATATTCTATGATGAATTCAGACTTGTTTTCTTCTGGAATCCAAATTTTATTATTATTTGTCATAATCACTCCGTTGACATATTTATAAAATGTTTTATCTGGCATCAAACTAATATTTTCTTTTATATTTTCAATTTCTTTCGAGTTCTTTTGCCATATATTTTCAATATTATCAGTCATCAGTGTCAACAATCTTGTTTTTAATTTACCCATTTTAGGATTTTCATGAATCATTTGACATTGAACACATGTTTCACATTCTTTTCTAGATAAAGCGTCGGCATTATTGTGGTTATCACCTTTTCTGTATTGAATCTCCATGTCCAGACCACTAAGATGGT
This sequence comes from Schmidtea mediterranea, assembly GCA_022537955.1. NCBI lineage: Eukaryota > Metazoa > Platyhelminthes > Tricladida > Dugesiidae > Schmidtea > Schmidtea mediterranea. The sequence goes on along the minus strand of CM039680.1, from coordinate 32,936,440 downwards.
TAATCCAAGTTTGAAATTGTGGGGTAATAGCTTTCTTTGTCTTCATCATAAATGTAATGGCTTTGTGATCCGTCCTCAAAATAAACTTTTTACCATATAGATAATGCTTAAAATGACCAGTAAAATAAAATATAGATAGTAATTCCTTTCTTGTTATACAATAACCCAACTCGTGTTTATTCATAGCTCGGGATCCATATGCGATTACTCTTTCTTTACCTCCATCTTTTTGAGACAGAACAGCACCAATGCGGTCAAAACTTGCATCTGTATCCAAAATGAATGGCTTAGAAAAATCTGGGAACTTCAATACAGGTGTAGACGTCAATTTCAGTTTTAAATTTTTAAATGAAGTTTCACACTCATCAGTCCACATAAGCTTCTTTTGTTTACTTCCACATAACGCTTCTAATACTTTGGAATCTTTGGTGTAATTTTCTATAAATTTGCGATAGTAATTTGCCAAGCCTAAAAATCCTCTCAAACTTTTTACGCATTTAGGTCTTTCAAAATTTTTAATAGTTTCAATCTTGCTTTCATCCGTACGTATTCCATCTTCACCAATGATATGACCCAAAAATTTTACTTCTTTCCTTTTGAATTGACATTTTGCTGGACTTATTTTAAGATTTGCTAATTTAATCTTTTGAAAAACCTTTTCAATGGTGCTATAATGTTCATTCAATGTCTTTGAAAATATAAGGATATCATCCAGATATACAATTGTTCCATTCCAATTTAATTCTCCAAGAACCAAATTCATAAGTCTTTGAAATGTAGCTGGTGCGGCTGCTATTCCAAATGGCATTCTGTTAAAGTAATATTGCTTGCTTTTTGTCGAAAATGCTGTTTTCAATTTTGATGCATCATCGAGTTCTACTTGATAATAAGCATTGCCTAAATCAATTGTCGAGAAAAACTTTGCTCCGTCAAGAATATCTAATAATTCATCAGTATTTGGAATGGGAAAAATCGGTCTTTCGGTTATATTATTTAATGCACGGTAGTCCAAGCATATTCTTATATCACTACTGTTTTTCTTTTTAACACATACTAACGGAGAATTCCAAGGGGATGTACATTCTGATATAATGCCATATTTCAACATTTCTTGAATATTTTCTTCAATTTTTTCTATTAAATGTATAGGTTGTCGTCTTGGGTTTATTACAATCGGACTACCTTTAGTAAGTATTTCATGCTTTAATAGTTCGGTTTTCCCAACATCCCATTTATGTTTCATAAAAATACCGTCAAACGTGGAAATTAAATTATTTATAATCTTATCTTCACTTATGTGGTTCTTAAATGAATTTTCCATAATTGTATTTATTTCGTCTGTACGGTTTTCTATTTGCAATTGCATTCCAAATCTTTCGAGAAAATCTATACCTCCTATTAACTTTGGGTTTATATCTTTGGCTACAACGAATTCTACTTTTTTAATATCAGAAATTTTATCAACTTTTACATTTAATAAAGTTTTACCGCAAATTTCAATCGGGCTATCATTCGCACATCTTAATTTTAAATTACTTGTAGTCATATTCAAATTTCCAAGTTTTTTAAAAATATTATAATCAATCACACTTATTTTAGCTCCAGTATCTAATAGGCATACTAATTTTACATTATTAATCATTACGGTAACACTGGGTCTTCCCTGCATTTTATCGTATACTATTACATCATTCCGTTTATCACGATTAAGAACATTTAGTTCATTAGACGTTAGGGGTGGGTCTTTAAAAACTTCATCCATACAAAATTTATTAATGTATATATTAATATAATTTCTATAATCAAAAATACCATCACAACAGTTATCATTCAAACTATCACAATCATTCAAACTATCACAATCATTCAAAATCATACAACCCTTACTCATATCATTAATTACCTTTAATTTATTGCTCCGATCACCTCCTCGTGTGGTGGAGCATTCCCATTTGGGTACTCAAAATCAGCCTCTGGATCCTCGTCACCGAATGCAGCCACTGATTTATGGAATTTTCGACGTCTGCCTGGAAATAACTCATGGCACTGATGTTTGAAATGTCCAGATCTTTTACAATGGGCACATTGAATATTGGAGCATTCAGATCTTCTATGACCTTCTTCGTGGCACGCCCAACATCGCAAAATTTGATTTGTTCGGATATGATCTCGCGAATGAAATTCCCTGGTATTATAAGGCTTACTCCTATTCATAGGTCTCCATCCATTTGAAATAGCATATCGATGTTCTCTGGTAAGATCGCCTTTGAATCTTGGATTATGTTGAGGTTCTCTTGTATATTCATCTTTGAATCTGGGGTTAGCTTCTCGTTCTCGAATTGATCTGTTATCATAATTATATCTTGGTAAGCTCTTCTTAACAGCATCAGCATAGCGTTGTGTTTTATTCATTGAAGCTACATCAGCATGAAATACATTAATTTCTTTTGAAACTTGATCGTGTCTCTTTAATCTTTCTTTCATTTCATCAAATGATTTTAAATCTTGCATTTTGAGATCTTTTTTAACTTCTTTATCTTCAAGCGAATTGAATAGCAGAAATTTCTTTAGTTCTTCTTCATCAAGTTTATGCTTCAAAATATTTTTTGCAAGTTTCTCAATTTTTGAGCAGAATTCTTCGGCAGCCTCATTTCCTTGACGATAATTTAGCGCTTCGTTGAGATCATCGATAAGACTTCTGTTCTTAGAAAAAGCGTTTCTTAATCTTTCTGTATAATGCAGAGTTTCATTAGTCAACTCATATTTCTTCGTTGAATTGATTGATAGAAAAGCTTTGACGAATTTGCTTCTGTATTCATCGACAATATTTGTCATCTCGAAGAATCGTTCCGTTTCTAAGATAAAATCTTCCACGTCTGAATCCATGTCATATGTTTCTGGTGGCTTGATAAAATTTGCAATCGTGGTCGCCATATTAGCCACAGAGCTACGGGTATTAATAGAATCCATAACTAAAACACGTTTATTATCAAAACACAAATAATGATTATTAAAACAAATTATATCGTTAATTTGTTTGAGGAGTTTCTAAAAAATAATAATTAATGAATAAGTAAGGATTTCAACATACAATCAAACATGCCCAACATCATACCATTATTTAAATACAAATTATAAAACGCCTCACAGTAATAATTCAATAAAAATTCTAAATGAAAAATTATTAAAATAAATGGAAAAAATATAAAATTAAAGAATAGAATTCACTAGAAAATGACAAGGTCGAATTTTGTTTTACTGCATCAAATTTAACATGCGAGGTTAGGGACAGAAAATAGGTATAAATACTGATCCATTTTCACATTAAATTTAACCATTTTTGAAATCGTTTTTAAAACCATTTTAACACCGTTTTTGAAACTATAAAACCATTTTAAAACCATTTTTCAAATCTTATTTTAGGTGAGAAATGTTTAGTTTGGAGCCCTCTCTCCACCTCACATCCTTGCAACCTCGGTAGAGCTCTGCTTGGATGTCGGCGTGGGGGGAGAGGTATTTTTATTTTATTTTATGCAATATTATGAAATTTTAATGTTATGGATTGAAATGGAGGGTAATTTATGTTTATTTGTTTAATAAATATTATTCATATTAATAAATTGTTTTATATATTTAAATAAACTAAAATTAATTCTGTCGAAATTTTTCCGGCCCACAGCCAACACATATTGCAAGATAGTAAAATCTACATAGTACAGATTCGTGTAAGAGCGTGGAAAATCGCCAATGTTATGTACCCGTGAAGACTCAGCGTGCGGAACGCAGGGGTCGTAACGTCAATAAGGAAGAAGTCTCTGGCTGCTTCCTCGTTTCTCATTTCTGTAAAATCGACCTAAATTTATATTACACACGGCTAAAAATCATCACACCGAGTAGTCCAGTGGGCACTCAGTAAATATAATATAAACATAAAATGCGCCTAAGGCCTATTAAAGGGAAAGGGTACTGGAATCAATTAAAGTGAAATCGTTGATATAACTACGTTGAATTAATATTTCGAAATGAATTAAATAAAAAGCATTGGTATAGTTAAATTGATTTCGTATTTTGAACTAAATTAGTAGAAAATTATTAAATGAATAACTCAACGATTCGGTTAAATTAAAATAACTATTGATTATAGATAAAGTAACAATTAAAGTAATTTATGGCTTACAGTTAGAATAGTTATTGAGTAATTCATTCATCAAATTATTGTAATTTAGTAAAAGTAAAGTGATTAAGTTATTATAATTATTGATAAACATTTAAGCAACAACAAGTAAATCATTGATCAAATTAGTTTTAATAAAGACGAAGTAACGATTGAGTAAAAGCAAGTAATTGAATTAATACATTGATTAAGGATGAAGTAATTATTGGTTAAAAATGAAGTAGCTTATTGAGTAACTAATTTCATGATTAAAAAGGAAAATAATTTATTGATTAAAAATCGGGTAACTCTTTGACTACAACTAAGGTAATTCTTTGACTAGATGGTAAAATAATTGACAGATTAATTCGTAGTTTAACATTAAAATAAAGTGAATTAGTTACTTGAAAAATTGAATTAACTCCTAGTCATCGATTAAAAAACTGAATTAACTGAATCATTGTTATAAAGTAAAGCTCGCATTGTTAATAAATTAAATTTGAGATAAATTACATCAACGGGATTAAATTTTAATTAATTAAATTCAAAGTAAGACGAAACAAAAATTTACTTAAGAAATCGATGATTGCACCCATAATTTCAAGATCCAAACTAATATGAGGAAATATATTCCGTAGATATCGTAAGGATGGAATAAAATAACTGAAAACCTTCGAAAATTCAAAACTCTATTCTTCCTTGCACAATAGATACTCCATCATCCAATAAATAGTGAATAACATCATCGACAAGCAATAAAGGATCATTCCAATAGTCAAATAGAGAGTAGACTCTGAATCCCTACAATGACGTTAAATTCGTGCGAAACTGAATCACAAATTAAACTACCCACCATTTACTTGACCGTTGCACTGCTGTACTTAAAGATCACGCTTGACAAATACAATAGAAATGCTTGACAAAAAATTCTAAACGAATTAATAACATTAAAAACTAAGATATAAGGTACGAAACTTACCAGATCGCGGAATGTCGAATTTTCGACAATCGCCGAAAATTAATCATTAATTATTCAATGAACGGAAAGAGACAAATTTCACAGGATATACATTCAAAGTGTAAACAATGTCAATGTTATGGATAACCAAATCAGTTTATTTCGAATAATCAATATTTTCAGTATCCGGTGAATCGACTGAACAATGGAAAATAATTCACATTCGGAGAAAGCAATTAAAGGGCCAGGAGTACTCTTGGAAGGAGAGGGACTGACGGAACTGGTCACCATGCATAGTGGTAATTCATTTTTGAATTTTATAATTATCGCTTTTAATAATAATTAAACGATTTTAATTGTAAAACCTTTTGGTAACATTATTAGATAATTTGTAGTTTTTAACCAGCATTAATTTTAATAAACTATTTACATCACAATGCATCATTCATAAGACGGCAGAGTCTAGTGCACAGTATCACCAACTTGGACGGTTCCGTAACAAGATTAATAATATGACGTCGAATTATGATTAGAACGAATAGTCCTGTAGTTGAGTGCTCTGAGCTTCATTGAGGAAAGTGATAGCTAATGTTTATTTCCTAACGCTTACAATCGTGGTGTATAACTTTCAGATTAGACTGGTTATTTCAGTAACTAAATGAACTATCATGCGCCTATGAAATCAGCGATAGGATGAGATCTCTAAAATGTTACTCCTAGTTATATATTTAATGCTCACTAATAAACGTACTCAATTAATCAAGGAGATTCTTGACATTGAAGAAGGGGATCTAATGGATAGGACAACAATATAATATTACTTCTCCGTGACCCATGATAGGTTTAGTCACGAAGCACCTTATCCAAGACCTTAATGATGAAACCCTATGACGTTAAATACCCGAAATATTTCAAGGGAGGTATTTTCCAGCAACAACCTGAAATCACAACCCATGTTAAATCCTATTAGCCGAAGTTCCAAGTAAAATAACCTCGATAATCGCATTTCTGAGGCTTCCCCGTAAGTGAATATCTGTTGACGATATTTAATTTCAGCTCTCAATGCTACGCTCTCCCTCGCAGATCGCTGGAGATGGGCTTGGGCCCAACACCGCCAAGAGCGATGTCCGGAGTTTCCGCCGTCGAAATTCCTCGACCGGGAAAATCTGGGAGTGGGCACATCTACTCAATGGAGCCCGTCAGAAGAGATACATCAACAGGCCCAACAGCAATTGGAAGACCTGTTGTCTCAACAACGAGACTTAGATTCGCAGGTGGCCAGAGCTCGCCAGCATTTGGCAAATGTAGAGGAAGATTTGCTGGCGGGTCGGATTGCCAACTCATACTGGCACCCCCAACAGACCTCACCAAGCAGCACACGCAGTACTAAAAGGCCGACGATGGCCATTTCCGGCTTCACCCCTGAAGAGTGGGTGGTGAGCCAATTCCCCTAATAGTTGTGACAATCCTGTGTTGTTTCGAATCAATATTAGTAATTTGTGATTTCTCGTTATATTAACCTTAACAAATAAAATTTACAAACTTGTCGTTAGTTGTTTCTGCCAGGTAAAGTCCTTCCTCGTTGTATACGAATTTTGTTTAAATGAAAATTAATATGCGTGCTTATACACGTAATATGAATCTCTAGATTTAATTTTGTTTATAATAGCTATGAATCCAACTCAGTTATTACAACGGGAACTATCCCGAGCACAGCGGAGCAATCGAACGCTTTATGGACAAATCATACAGCTGACCAAGGAGGTCCAGCAAGTGAAATCTACCTGGGCGGACCCGGTCAGGCAAAAATCCGTCTACCAACGCCTAACCGCGGCTCAAAGGGGCTGGGCAGAAGAGCGCCAGTTAAATCAAAGTCTCCGGACTCAAATCCGAGGGCTGGAAGTAGCCCTGGCAGCAAGTCTGGAGGGGCAAGCGGTAACTTACCCGCTCATCTTCGCCCCATCCCAGTTATCCTACCGAACACAGGCCCACGACCCTACACCTGCCAAAGATTCTTCAACCGTCCCATCGAGCAGTCGTCGACCGGGACGCAAAGAACGTGCACGCCGCAAAGCCGAACAGCGATTGGACAAAAATCCATCTTGAATAATTAACTTGACAGATGAACTATATGTTTCTTTAAAATTTTAATTGTGATTAAACTAAAATTAACATGTCCTTGATATAATTAAACTAAAATGATCATCGGAAGGTCGTGAATACTCTCAGGATGTCGTCGAAAAATAGTGTCCTTCTCTTACTAGTCAGCATGAATTTTAAATCTCCACACAAAGGACCAAATGATTAAAAGCGAGCACAGGTCTTCTATCGGCAGCTCGTGAACCCGAGGGTTGTCCGAGCAATTACAGTACTAGCGATAATACTCAATTTTTGCGGGCAATCCACCACTTGAACACATTACCAACGTTGCCTAGCAACGGGTGCCAAGTGGCAGCTAGAATCATTTTGTATGGCGTTACTAGGGCAACCATAAGGATAAGCAAGATTCGAAACCCTGTAACCCACCAATTCTTTATTTATCAACTCAATTCAAATTGGTTTGTTTATCCAGTTTTATTCGATAATCGAGCGGCTCGGCGTTTCGCACGCTCCTTCCTTCCAGGCCGATAATTACCGGCTGTTATTGTGGTAGGAGTGGCGGTCGTTGCTGGGGCTGCTGCCGACTCTCGGTAGGCTAATTGGGCTGGAGCGAATACAAGGGGGTATGTTACCGCGGCTCCTTCTTGGCAGGCGGATAGAGCCACTTCTAATCCCTTCACTTGGGTTTTCAAACTCTGATTGAGTTGCCTTTCATCTGCCCACCCCTTTTGAGCAGCGGTGAGTCTGAGGTAAAGGGCTTTAGTCTTCTTTGGGTCCGACCAGGTGGACTTGATTTGTTGGACTTCTCGTGTCAGTTGAATTACCTGGTCGAGAAGGTTCTTATTGGCTCGTCTGGCATGGGCCAGTTCTGTTTGTAACGGTTGTGTCGGCTCCATTGCTGCAATAACAAACATTAAATTCTACTAATAACTCGGATGATTACAAGTACGATTAATATCAAACATAGTTTGTGAAATTTAGTTTAAGGAATCATCGAAGAAATGAAGTTCGAACGACACTTATTTATTTTTGATCTAAACAACAAAACAAAATTGATGTCAATGATCTCAAGACCTGTGGAGTCTTGAATCTTCAAAAAATCTCCTGACACCTTCTTCAGGAGAGTAACCCGGAGTGACGAGCACGGGTTGTCTTGTATTACGGGCCGGCCTACTCGGGTTGACGTCTGCAATCCGTCCGACAGCGATGTCGTCCTCCACATTGGCCAGGTACTGCCTGGCCTTGACCACCTGTAGGTCGACCTGCCATTGATATTCTTCCAGATGGGTGAGGAGATTACGTGCATGGTCTCGAATCTCCTGAGCCGGATACCGATCGTCGTTGTGATTGTTCGTACAGTGTGGGTCGTTTTCCATTCCTAACAATTGCAGGGCGATCTGGTGAGGCCTTCTGGGTTGGGGTTCCTCGTAACCCCTCACTGGCCGTGCTCGCCTCCAAGCCTGTTGCCATTCTTCGGCAACATTGGCGGGGACCCACTTGAGAGGTCCTGGTCGTTCTAAATACCATTATGATTATGTAAACATGTATAAGGTAATTTCAAAGTGTCTGGTGTTAATCCCAGCGTATTTATTCTCACGGGTTCAGGTTATATAATTTAACTATGCATTCAATTCTGTTGGAGCAATATAATTAATTTAACTTAATTTAATGTAAATCTACATATTAAATCATTCTAATTTTTAATAAACTGTTTTGTTTATCGACACTAAAACATCAACTGTACCGACTTAATATTATAAAAGCTAAAAGCATTAGTTAACATAATAATTATTGTATATAAAAAAAAATACTTAATATGCTTTAATAATTGTAGTGTGGCAAAAATGAAATCTGTTATCTATTTGTTTCTGCCCTATTAATTAATTCCCGATTAGTTTTGTTGGGCCAGCACACCAATAGCCTTGAGAATTGTTTAAATGCATCAGTAATACAGCACGAAAACCCAGCACCAAGATAACTTAAAATACAATATACAACACCAATTAAACACTTTAAAATCTGAGAGAATATAAATAAATATAAAAGCAAAAACATAAAAATTAAATTAAAATAATAACAAAATGCACCAAGATTCGCACGATACCTACACAAATATAACAAGAAAACACAACAAATTCGACGAAATTGAAAAAATTAATAAAAGTTCATTAAAATGAAATTTAAATCGAAAATTTGAATTAGTAATAATTCAATAAAAATCTTAAATAAAAAATTATAAAAATAAATCAAAAAAAAATAATAAAATTAACGAATAGAATTTACTAGAAAATAACAAGGTCGAATTTTGTTTTACTGCATCAAATTTCACACGCGAGAAAAATAGGTATAAATACCGATGTGTTTTCACAAATTTTCAATCTTATTTTTCGGAGAGAAAATTTTCATTATAGAACTGTATAACTGGTTGTATAACTGGTTGAGAGCCGTGCATTCAGGCAATTAACACGGGTAAGTGTTTTGCCTGAACACGATCACTCTCAACTGGTGCAGTATTGTTAATTGAATTTTTCGAAGGGAATTGATGGGTAATTTTTCAATTGAATTTATGTATGACTTTTCAGATCGAATTGATGGATGATTTTTGTTTTTCAAATTGAATTTATGGATGATGTTTTTGAATCAAATTTGTGGGTAATTTTTCAATTGAATTTATGGCTGATTTTTCAGATTAAATTTATGGATAATTTTGTTTTTCCAATTGAATTTATAGATGATTTATCGAATTAAATTTATGGGATTTTCGAAGTAAATTTTATGGAATAGATACAATGAATTTCAAATGTATGTAGCCGATGTAATATGCTGAATAAATATTTTATATCTACAGCCTTAGTGCATCGAAACTTTTATTCCAAATGCTATGGTAAAATATTATTTGTTATTCTTTTTCCGGCCCACAGCCAACACATAACGCAAGAAAGCAAAATCTACATAGTACAGATTCGTGTAAGTGCGTGGAAGATCGCCAATGATATGTACCCGTGAAGACTCAGCGTGCGGAACGCAGGAGTTGGAACGTCAATATTATCCGTACATAGGGGAAATTGGAGGGTAAATGAGTAATTTATTGGCTGCTCCTTCACCATCCGTTTTCTGTAAAATTGACATAAATTTTTAACAACAATCGGCTTAAAATCTCTAACACCGAGTAGTCCAGTGGGCACTCATTAACTATAATATGAACATAAATAGATCTTAAGGACAAAAAGAGGGAATGGGTAGCGGGGAAGATTGCGAAATCGTTGCAACAGTTAAAATGAACAGCCATCGGAAAAAGATTAATCCGAACGACCAAAATCATGAAAAATAATGTTTTTAATAAGAATTAAATAAATTTAATTTGAGTTGAGGCGGAGAATATGGGCGGGACGCTGCTCAAAATTTCCGAACTAATTCAAATGCTTAACAAAAATAGTAACGTAAAAATGGAATGCGTAAAATAAGGGCGGAACGCTGCTCAAATTTTCCGAGTCAATGAAAATACTTTGTCGAAAACTGTAGAATAGGGATGAACCGTAAAATAAGGGCGGAACGCTGCTAAAAGTTTTGAATTTACAAAAATACTTTATCGAAAACCGAAAAATATAGATGGACTACGGCTAATGTTGTATATCAATAAACAATTTTTAACGCTGAGGAATAAGGAAGGATCCCTACAAAATCTTAATAATAATAACGATAATTATAAGGGTAATGATAGTAATAATAATAATATTAATAATAATAATAATAATGGTAATAATAATAATAATCATGGTATTTGTAGTAATGATTGATAATAATTATGATAATAGTAATAATCATAGTAGTAATAACAATAAATATAACGGTAGTTATAGTAATAAAAATAATAATATAGGTAATAGTAGTAACAATTAATAAAGTTAATATATACAGTAGTAACAATGATAATGCTAGTAATGATAATGGGGAACATTGTAGTGATAATAGGGATAAGGGTGAAAGATATAATGTGGGTGTATTTAACACAACAAAGGGTGTACAGGCCAAAGAATAATCTTCGACATGGACAACAAGGAGAAGGACTATGCGAATAGACATAACAATGCATGATATAAGAGTATAGGTTAACATTTGAAAGAGATAGGAGAATAATGGGACCTAAGAATCAAAAGCGAGCACGGGTCTTCTATCGACAGCTCGTGAACCCGAGGGTTGTCCGAGCAATTACAGTACTAGCGATAATACTCAATTTTTGCGGACAATCCACCACTTGAACACATTACCAACGTTGCTTAGCAACGGGTGCCAAGTGAATCAGAATCATTTTGTATAGCGTTACGAGGGCAACTAGAAGGATAAGCAAGATTGGAAACCCTGTAACCCACCAGTTTGCAGGCAAGAATGTCCCTGAATTTTGACAAAACATTTATAAAAAGTTTGGAAAATGAGGAGAGAAATAAATTTGAAACTGATAACGAAATTATATTGCAATACCTCCCCTCAGACAATTTAGTAGATTGTCTACAGAACTCAGGTAATTATTACCATGTACTTATCAAAATGCATCAGAATTCATCTGCGAAACTTTAGGTAACATTTATTACTATGAGGTTAAAATTACTTACAAAGGTTTATACAATTTTTTACCGTGCGTTATTAGGAGGAATTCAGACCCGTTTACAAAACTTACATAACTAATATAACACATCTTTCTAAACCGGCTTCCGAGATTTTATAATTATTACTAAAAATCATTTGTACAAGATTACTATGATACATTTTTATGATAAACGAAAAACTTTTTAAAATTTTTCTAGTTATTCCTACAAGGAAAAATTTAACCGTCATTTACCAAAGATTTGCATAATTATATCTTTATTAAAACTGGTAAATTATAAACATTTATTAATTGTATTTTTGTTAGAGGTTAACTATCTACGACTTAAGAAAAATTATCAAACCAAAATTTAGGCAAATAAGATTTATTAATAAAAAAAAATCTCAAATATTTTCTTTATAGTATTAATAAGTTACCCTGAGTCGTTGGGCTTGATTCCCTTGCTGCGTTTTCTTCCGGCGTCGTGGTCATAGAACCCTCGTTTCTAAGATCTTGGGATCGGTGCATAATAAAAATTGATTAGTATTAATGATAGGTTTGTACTTTATCACCCCTCTTTATAGAATCTAGTAGGGATGTGTGTATGCAGGAACCGGATTTTCTAATTGCACATACACCTAGCGGATATTCGCGTCATGTTCTACCCCGATATTCTCGTTCAATATTTGAAATATCGATCTGTTTGCGGGTGGGGAACAGGTGTACATTCGTCGTGTGCCTGTCTGTATGGAATCAATTTGTTTTTCTTGTGCATGCAAGTGACAATTTCGTTAATCAATTTTTTCGTCAACCGTGGACATGCGAGATTATTGATTGGGGTAGGTAGTTTTTGTTTAGCAGGTTATTAAATTAGATTTTTTGTTCCCCCATTTATTTCTATCTTAATAGAAGCCTTGAGCATAATTCCTTGGAGTTGCTTGCTTAGTCGGATTTATGTATGGTTGGCGCATTATGGGCATGCGTGATCGTTATTGATTTTAATATTTAGATGTTGAACAGGCTATATGTGGTAAGTGCCGGGATATTTCTCATTCTTAACTTATTTCTTGATTTTAGAAAATTGGTTTAATGTTTCGTGGAATATACTACGTCCTCAGAAGAATTCGTCGCTGACGCTTGGAATTACGGCATAAAGGAATTGAATTTCTTAGGTAAATTTTATATATTCCTTTATAATAATTTTATTACTTGGGTTGATAGACTACTAGCAGGTTGTTGTTGCGATATGAGTTAAAAGGGAATCATATGAATGAAATTTTTGGGAACCCGCCAGTGTGGTTGGAGAGATTACTACAGGTATTTGTTTTGTATTTCTTTTATTTAAGCTTACAGTAGGTGTAGGAGAAAATTGATATTCGCTGATCGAGGAGTTAATAGATATCCCCTCCTTTCACAATACTATTTCGGTTGCGGGACGTACTCCAAATTTTTTCGAATCTGGTTTAACATGAAAATCGTTCTGGTGGAATTATGTATATTTATTCATTTTTATGACTGACTAATTATAATCTTCTCATGTTTTGTTTTATTTGATGGTAGTTTTAACTTAAACAGATATTTATTGGGATTTATTTTGATAGTCCGGTAACGATTTTTCCTTTTAATTAGTATCAAAAATAAGGTCTTAGTATTAATTAAATGACGGAAAGGTTGCAGATCTCTCACAAATATTTATCGCTATCCCTTATTCTATTTTGTTAACGAGGTACATTCAGTTCATGGTAGCTACTTAAGCCTATAATTTATTCAAAGATTATCTATTATTGTGGGTCCCTGATAGCTGTTCTATTTTATAATTAATTTAACTCTGCTTGTATTTAATCTACAATTGATTCAAATTATTAACAACGATTTCATTTCTTTTATTCCCCGTTACCTTCCTTTAATTGACCTTAGGCGCATTGTGTTCATATTACATTTAATGAGTGCCCACTGGACTACTTGGTGTGATTATTTTAAGCCGTATGTAGAACAATTTAGGTCGAATTTAAAGAAATCGAGAAACGAGGAAGTAACCAAAAGACCACTTCCTTATTTCTCCTTTCTTCTATACGGAATAATATTGACGTTCCGATCCCTGCGTTCCGTACGCCGGGTCTTCACGGGCATAGATCATCGGCGATATTCCACGCACTTACACGAATCTGAATAATATGTGGATTTTACTAACTTGTGATGTGTCTTTGGCTGTGGGCCGGAAAAATTTCGACTTGAAATAGAATGATTACAGCAAAAATGAGTTTATATTATAAATAATTTATTAATATTAACAACATAATGAATACAGGACAATTCATAACAAAATTACTACTCTCCCCACGCCGACATCCAAGCAGAGCTCCATTGAGAGGCGAGGACGCAACGTGGAAAGAGAGTTCCAAAACAAAACTCACCTAGAAATTTTCAAGTTGAAAAACTGAGTAATGATTTTCAAAAACGATTAAAATTTATGTGAAAATGCATCGGTATATATACCTATTTTTTGTCCCTAACCTTGCGTGTTCTTTTTGATTTAGTAAAACAAATTTTGACCTTGGGTTTTTCTAGTGTATTCTAATCTTAATTTTATTATTTTGGAATTTTATTTGACAATTTTTTCTTTAGATTTTTAATTGAATTATTTCTAATTCAAATTATTTGATTTTTATTTCATTTTCATGAAATTTGGTATTTTTACTAAATTGTCAAGTTTTGGTCAAAAATTATTGGGTTTTCGTGTTATGTTGATATTTAATTCGTGCGGATCTTGGTGCATTTTGTTATTATTTTAATTTTATTTTTATGTTTGTTATTTTATATTTTACTATTTTTTTCTCATATTTGATAGGGTTTAGTTGATGTTTTAATAGGTTTGATTTTAAATTTGCATGTTATATTTGCATGTGTATTACCGTTCCATTTAAACATTCACAAGGCCGTTTGTGTTCTGGCTCAACAGCTATTACTAATTCTATAATTGACCGAACGATCCATTGGTCCAACAAGCTGCCTTCCATTGTTCTCCTATCCTCTTCAAATGTTAAACTATACAGCAACTTTATTCATTGTTATGCCCATTCATATAGTCCTTATTATCGTTGTTCGTATTATCTACTTTTACCATGGCCTGTACACTCTTTGCTATGTTAAATATCCTCACAATATCTCTCTTACCCTTATCCCTATTATAACTACTATTGTTGGCGAATAGGGTTGATTTTTATTTATTTTTTCTAGGGTTTTTGTGCATCTACCACCTAGACGCCAGCAAGATTATTATTCTATCCCTCCTATGTACCCATGGTGATTGCCATGTTGGTACTGTACATAGAGGTTGAAAATTCATGAGCAGGTGAGCTCCATTTCTAGAACTACTCCTCATGATATTCTCACTTTCGGGTTCTTGACTGCCGATGGAAGGTCTTACGTCTTTCTCTTTCTATATCCTGGTCCTTACTCATCTATTCCTACAATTCTCATACCTATTTGTCATCTTTACCCGTTATTTATAAAGGTATTCTTCAAAAATTTGGTCAGCGTTCCTCCCTTATTTTTTGGTAAATTTCCTATTTCATTTGTTTAATCACGATGTCGACTACATTTGTCCTAGTTTACCCTTTATTTTTACCTATATTAAAAATTTGATTACCAGTTCTTTAACTCCCGGTACATTTCCATGATTTTAAGTAGTTACAACCCTCTGCGGTTACTTCAATAAACATTTCTCTCTTCTGTCAGATTATATCATTCAACTTTCGGAAAAAATACTTTCAACATTATATTCCTACACTATCTAATCCTTTCCTACTTGATTTTCTAATTAATTTTCTGACAATGTTTTAGATTTTCAATACAAAACTTTATTCCCCCTTAACTAAAGTCGCACTTCCATGATTTAAAGTGCTCACTCCGGCCGACGTTTCCATCAGACGCTGTGAGTTGTTTAACGGTGCCCTACCGGGAGGGTCCTGTGACATTTTGCCAGGCCCGTCGCGGACAGACCGAGATTTCAGACAGGCTCGACCCACGATCGCAACTAGGGAACTTAATCCACCAGCCGGATTCGTCGATATGCCTATCTGAGAACTATTTCGATACATATATATAGATAAGATTTTAGGGGGACTTGTCAGTGGCACCAAAAGATTCCACGACCATCCAGAATAAAATCAATATAACAAAATTTTAAATTCAAAATATATATTTATACAAGAAAACAATACTTACAATCCACAGTCATGCAACCAAATTGGAAAAATTGGCATAAATTGGCATAAAAATTCTGTTTAAGAGTGTCTAAAAATTTCTACAAATTTTCTGCCTGACTAAAATTGTCTAAGTCTTGTCTGTAAGTCTGTTTTTCTCTTAGAAATTATGAAAATTACTGCCGTATATATAGTGTTTTTGTGCCTGTGTGCGACCAATCAGAGAATTTTGAGCCTTTTTCGGCCATTTTTCGGATGGTTTGATTGGTTTTATTTTATTTTGAATATTTTATTTTTCTCCATATTTTTCTCTATTTTTTGAAATTATTTTCTCAATATTTCGTAAATTTTCATTTATTATTATTTTTTTGTTTAACCATTCTCTTTGATTGTTTCTCATTTTTCCCTTTGATATATAAATTTTTGGTCGCCGCTTCCGCCTATTTATTTTCTAAACCTTCTTTTGCAAGGTTTTGGCGATTTTATGTTTTGGTTTTATGTTTCTTTTTGCATCTGTAGGCTTTTTTTCCGGATTTTAATTAATTATTTGTTTTATTTAATTTTTGTTATATTTTTAATTTGTTTTAATTAATATGTTTTCTTTTATTTTTGGTCTTTTCTTGCGGTCGTGCTTATGTTACAGCAGCCATATTGACAATTTCCAAACGACATTAATTATTTTGTTTTACTTATACAATTTTCACCTTTTTGTTTAAATTGGTTTTGTAAATTTGTTTATTTTGGCTCTGAGCCCAACACTATGTTCCCTACTATTGTTACAATTATTATCATTGTTACTATTATATGCATTATTCTAATCCATTATCACTGCTGTTACTATTATTATTATTATTATTATTATTATTATTCTGATTACTACCATTACCATTATATTTATTATTATTATTATTAATTTTATTATTATTATTATTATTATTATTATTATTATTATTATTATCATTATTATTATTACTATTATTATTATTGTTGTTATTATTGTTATAATTACTATTATCCTTACTTTTATCCTTATTATTGTTAAATTTTTATTAAGGATCCGCCTTTATTTCTCAGTTTTTTGAGAATACTATTGTTGGGCTAGAACTAAATTTTATTTAAATAAATTGAAACAGCACGCAAACACAACATGCAGATTTAAAATCAGATCCATAAAACATCAAGTAAACACCTTAAAATGCGAGAAATATATAATTAAAAATATAAAATCAAAAAATCATAAAAATAAATTAAAATAATAACAAAATGCATCAAGATCCGCACGAAAATAACATAAAAATAACAAAATAACATGAGATTTGACCGAAAAATTGACAATTTACGTAAAAGCAAAGAATTAACGTAAAAGTTGAAGTAAAATAAAATAATTTTAGTTAGAAATAATTTAATTAAAAATTTAATGAATAAATTGTCAAATTTAAATCAAGAAAATAATAAAAATTAGAGTTAGATTATACAAATAATTTCAAGGTCAAATTTTGTATTATCGCATTAAATTTAATACGCAAGGTTAAGGTCACAGAATAGGTATAAATACCAATTCATTTTCGCATAAATTTAATCACTTGTGAGGGATCACTTTTTCTCGTAAAAAAACTCTAACGTTTTTTATCAGAAAAAACAGCATTGTATCACAAAGTACTGGAACAATTGTCTCGAACTATTACCAAGCACTATTGGCGAAAATTTTCAAAGTGAGCGTGATTGAATATTATGCACGTATGATGAAAGTGATCTAACTATGCTATGTCAATATATTATGAATATAATTATATTCTAGAGTAGTAATGTTGTTTTCTGTCGAAATTTTTCCGGCCCACAGCCAGACACCAGCAAGTAATTAAAATCACACATCCCTATCGAGTAATGTAAGTGCGGTTCATCCGCCAATAGCTCGTGCCCGTGAGAAACCTAGCCGTGAGTAACGACGGACTCAAACGTCAAATCATTTTTCGTTTATATGGGCAGTGGAGAGATCCGGAACCAGTCTTTTGGCTGACTCCCTTTCCACTCACTCCCGAAAAATCGAACTAAATTTAAACACATATTGGCTAAAATTATTACACAAAGTAGTCCAGTAGGCACTCTTAAAATCTAATATAAGCACATGAACATCTTAGGATCAACTTTTGGTTAAAGGGAAAGGGGCTTGCGAAAATCGATGTAACGATCATGTTAGTGAAATTAAATAAAAAATTCTAAATACGCCTAAGACGGTTCTTGCCGGTACAGATAAGAATTAGACGATAAATTTGATAAAAAATATAAAGATCTAGCATGCTAAGCAATCATTAATAATGTCTCGAGGAAGGTAACCCAACTTATTAGTGTCAACGATATAAAAGTAGGCATCAAAAACAACCCCTTAAGTCACATTAGTGAAATCATAATTGAGCATATGACTCTGCCCGTAGTGAAAAATATCCATCAACTTATAAAAATTAAAAGCAGAGATTCAGAACCCATAAAAAATCAACCTTTCGCAATAAACCGCTTGACGAATATATGGAGAATACACCCTACATGAAAAATTAATTGCGTTAGGTTGTGAAACCAGACATACAGCAGACTCATTCCAAATCATAAGGCAAATTCCAAAACAATTTATTCAATAATCAAAGTAGTCATACATAAACCCAGACTAAGGCATGAGTTTAATGAAACAGGAACACACCAAGGTCGCCGTAGGACATGAAATAACCCCAAGATAAACTAGTAAATCGTACAGACATAGAGAAGATCGTTATAATAATTTATTAAACATAGAGACTATTATAATGCATACATAAAACCTGGAACGATTTATTAGTAGAATATACAGATAACCACAAATCAAGGATAAGTAGACATATAAACTAATATAAAAACAAAACAAAACAAATAACTCATAAACCATTTTATTTTAAACATAAAACACAAAAAATATATCAAACCTCTCCATAGATTAAATAGGAGACTATTCTATTCTCATGTCCTTAAGTTAAAATCATTCGACCATTTGGACCCAGCAATAGTTTGCCATGCATAATAAATCTTCATCGCTGTAGACGCTAGCCTCAAAAGCAGAATCATAACACTAATCAATGAAAACAATCACCGAGAAATTCCCCTGTAGTTGAATCAACGGAGAAGTATGAAAGAATAGCATATTCAAAACTCCGTCGGCAACAACGATTGATCAAATCGCAAATAAAGATCTAGAATTTAATTATAATGGTGCAATAGTGAATAAGTGACTAACCGATGTGTTGTAGAATTGACGGAGTTTCAAATAAAAATCTATAATTTAGGTAATAAAATGGAGCGATAGCGTACAAGTGACTAACTGATGTATTGTGGAATTGTCCAAATTTCAAATAAAAAGAAAATTCTAAAAGTAACATGATGATGTAATAACATGCCAGTGGCTAATTGTGTGTCGTGGAATTTCACACCCATTCCAGTGTGTCCGAAGTTGATGTGCATTGATTACGAAGGAATTAGTGGTTGACTAGCAATGCACACCAGACAAATAACGCGATTATCCAAATGTTCAAGAACATGTAACATAACTGGAGAAGCAAATTTGGAATCAAATAGAAGCCAATCAGTAACTGCCACAAGTTTTCAGTGCCTACCTCGATCACGTGGGGCATGAATCACCCAATCTTATAAATACTCGATTGCCGGTTAAGAACCACCATTATTTTTGCCACAAATATGCCAAACCTAAGCCGTACTAAAAACTACGATATAAATGTTCATGAATCAAACTTGAGGAAAAAAGAAGTAGATTATTCTGCAAACATCAGACCAAGCATAAACCAAGCACGAAAAGATGCGATATGAATTTCCAGGAATCTAGTTTCACGAAAAAAGAAGAATCATTTTCAGAAGATTATGCGTCGACCATGAACGCCATCATGGATATCGGCCGAGAATTAAAAAAACTGAGAACAGAAAATGCAAACCTCCATCAACAATGCGTGCAGCTCAGTCGTGAGCTGCAACGAATAAAGGCTACGTGGTTCGAGCCCTCCCGGATAAAACGCCTATATCAGAAAATCAATGCGGCCCAAAATGGATGGCAGGGGAGAAGGCCTTGAATCAGGCCAAAAAGATTCAAATTCGTGGGTTCGAAGTTGCTGTAGCGGCTAGCCAAGAGGGGAGTGCTGTCATTTACCCCTTGGTATTCGCGCCAGCACAGGTGGCGTTCAAGGAGCAAAATGATCCAAAAAATCCAACGGGTAAACTAAAAACCCACACCAGGTCAGGACGAGCAGAGAGGAAGCGAAGGAAACTCCAACAACAAAAGGCCAAATAGAGAGAATTGTGAATAATTTTTGTAGTGAACATTATGAAAAATCATTTTGATTATTGTTTGCAAATACAAATGGTTTTGATGTTTTAATAAATGTTTGTATTCAACTCATTTATAATTATTTGATTCGATTATCGAGTTAGTGACGATAAAATATCGTTCGAGGAAATAAACTGTAAGCTGAAAGATTTGAAGAGAGTAATGGAATTAAATAAGCAAGACGAACATATACCTTCTATCGGTAGCTCGCTGGACCAGCTGCAGACCGGGTCTTAGTAGTTTTGGAAACTAAGCTCACTTTTGACGGTCTCAGAACCATTGGTTACAGTACCAACTTTGCTTAGCAATGTGTAACCAGTGGCAGAGGCATAGCATTATATGTAAGGGGTCAAGGTTACAAACACTACTTACCCCACACTATACAAACAATTAATCCGCACTCCACTTTTACTTTTCAATTTTCGCTAAAGTATTTTAATTGTTTCGGAAAATTTGAGCAGCGTTCCGCCATTATTTTACAGTTTTATGATAAATATTTTAATTATTTCCGAAAATTTGAGCAGCGTTCCGCCAACCATTTTCATCTCAACCCAAAAAATTTGTTTAGTTCTTAAATATTATCTAAATTATTCCTTTTCATGATTTTGGTTGTTCGGATTAATCTTTTTCCGATGGCTATTCATTTTAACTGATGCAAAAATTTCGCAATTTTCCCCGCTACCCTTTCCTTTTCTTTGTTCTTATGATTTAGTTGTGTTCACATTATATTTAATGATTGCCCACTAAACTACTCGGTGTTAGTGGTTTTGAGCCGATTGTTGTTTAAAATTTTATGTCGATTTTATCGAAATTGAGTGCAAGAAAGTTGAGCCAAAAGACCCACTCCCCAGCTACTTGTTTTCGCTATTTAGTTCTATGATTTGACGTTTAGATTCCAGAAATACGCTTCCCCCCGTTCAATGAATCCTAAATTCGAGTTATTTATACATTTGATCAGTTATCTTACCCTCAGCTACCCGGTTTGCATTTATTCTGACGAGAATTTGATTTAAAAATTTGTCAAAATGATCTACCAGAGATCATTCCTTAGTCCCTTAAGTCATGCCGCACTTCCCAAAATTTTAGTTCTGCTCATTCTGACCGACGTTTCCATCAGCAGCCATGAGTTGTGAAACGACGCCCTGCTGGTAAAGTCCTACGTCTTACGACTATAACTCGCCGCGGACAGCCGAGTTGTCAGGAGTAGCACGACTAGTAGCCTCAACTAACGAAAGCAAACTCGTTAGCCGGACCGCCAGCCTGCTCTCCTGAGAGCTATTACGATAATTACATATATGATTTTAAAATATGGGGGACTCTTCAGTGGTTAAAACACCATAACTATCCAAAAGCATACAAAATACTTTATGAAATTTTATTTAACATATAACAATTAGAGAAACATATAAAATACATAAATCCTTACTTCGACAATTCACAAATGAAAAATTGTACAGTATTTAAGTTCTGTAAGAGTACAGCTTTTAGAGTTTTTGTAAAGTTAAAAATAATGAATTTAGCCACTGCTTATATAGCTATTTTGTGTGTGTGTATGCCAATAGGCGATTTTCGCCATTTTAAGGGTTTTTAAATGTCTCTATAAATTTTTAAATATTTTTTTGTAATTTTTATCCATTTTTCTCTATTTTTTGATATTTTACTTGAATTTTTTCGAATTTATTTTTATACTTACTTTTTAATCAATGTTCTTTTTGAGCTTTAAATTTTGTTTCTTGGTCGCCGCTTCCGCCTGTATTTCTTCTAAACCTTATTTTGCAAGGTTTTGGCAGTTTTATTTATTGAATATGTGTTTCTTTTTGGAACTGTAAGCTTTTATCGATTTTATTAATATTTGTTTTAATTAATTTTGTTATATTTTGAATTTGTTTATTTGATATTTTCATTTTATTTTTAGTTTCTGCTTGCGGTGCATGTGTATGTGCAGTGGCAATTTTCATTTTTTTTATTTTTGTTTAAATTAATTCTAAAATTGTTTTGGTTTAATTTTGGCTTTAAGACCAACACTAAAAAAATGTTAATATAGTCACTCACCAATATCAAAAATTAAACTATTATTACCCGTAGCAAGTTAACGTTGGTAATGTATCAAATGGATGGATGCCAGCGAAAGATGATCTCACAAAAAGGCGAACTACTTAAATTCTGACAAACCTCTGGGACCTTGGACTGCCGATAGGAAGTATATGTTCGATTTAACTTCTTAACAATTCAAAAACTATTTTGAAAACGAGAATCACATCAGGTTATGTTTTTCACTCACCCAAATACGTTTAAAACAATTCATAATATTTATGACATTGATAATTTACAAATAGAAGTTTGATAAACACAGAATGGAAACAATTATATTCGTTATAGTTTCAGTGACGTAATTCGAAACATTATTCGGCTTTCCTTTCGTTGGTGTCTTCGGATAAACTTTTTTATCCACAAGTTTGCCTCATTTTACAATTGGAGGTATTGCTACTGATGGTAGCCACTGAATTCGTCGGTTGTCGCGCTCTGGTGAGAATATCTCGAGTTTATTGTTAACATCGTCAGCATTCAGCAGATCGGCATATCAATTATCTAATCGACAAATTAAAGTAATTGAAGTGAAGTATATTAAATCCAAATTTATTGGCGGTATAGACACGATTGATAGTTTTGAGATACAGCTAATCGAAGTAAATAATATTGATACGAAGTTTTTAGCACAAAAACATTTGAAAAAAGAAAGGATTGAAAAACCATTGATCTGCATAGGAAAATAAGATAACGAAAACATTCTAAGCTTAGTAAAGAAATTTGGAAATATTATCATGGCCTCAAAATTTGACATTGGATATACGGAACTAGTAAAACATGAAATAGAGACGGTGGGAAATCCAGTAATGCAACACCCAAGAAGGTGACCACTGCATTTAGAACAGAAATTAGGAATTTATTAAAAAACTTATAAAAGGCTAACGTAATAAGAAAATGCAAGAGTGCATGGAATGCCCTGTAGTAATAGTAAAGAAAGAAGATATGTATGGACTACAGAAGATTGAATGCCATTACAGAAAAAGAGTCATTATCAATGTCAAATACGCGAACATTATTAGACTGTCTTGCTTATTCAAAGTATTTGTCGTTCATATACATAAGACAAGCATATTATCAAGCATATTATAGAACAGCCTTTAACACTAAAGAAAGCCAATTTTGTTTTAATAAACTCCTGTTCGGATTAGCTATAGCACCGGCTACTTTTCAAAGGTTGATGCATAACATGCTAGAAGGTTTAATTTTCAAAGGAGTGGTTATTTACCTCAACGAAAGTTTGACTTTTAGAAAAAACCAACAAGAACATGACAACATCTTAGAAAAAGTTTTTAACCTAATTCAACAGGCAGGACTGAAAATAAACGGAGAAAATTTTCATATCTATAAAACCAATTTAGTATTTTTAGGAAATACAATTAATGAAAATTATGTTAGAATGAATTCAAAAAAGATAGAGGAAATCAAGTCTGCAGCAGTCCCTAAATGCACGAAAAACGTAAGATCATTTTTAGGATTAACCAATTACTATAGATTATTCATCAAAGATTATGGAAATATTGCAGCGCTGTTATATGCAACAACAACAGATGGCTAGAAAAATATTGTATGAACTAAAAAAGGCGAGGAAAGTTTTGAAACAAAAAGAAAGGTTATGTGAAGCACCAATATTAGATTTTCCTCGAGAAAATAAGATGTTTATTTTAGATACTGACGTCAGTGTTGGTGCTATCAGCTCGGTCCTGAACCAAATGTTTCTAGGCATCTAACAGCGTATGAAAAAGGATATTGTGTGACGAGAAAGGAATCCTTAGTGGTACATGAATACGTAAAATATTTCAAAGAATATCTTTATGGAAAACAAATTATCGCAAGAACAGACCATAAAGCATTGGATTTTCTAAGCACTACAAAAAAGGCAATAAGTCCCCAGTTCCATACATCTATGGCAAATCTATTTGAATATGACTTCGAACTTAAATATAGGAAAGGAGAAGAACACGGAAATGCGAATGGATTGTCTAAAATTAACGGAGCTGTGTGTGCACAATGTCAGGCAAGAAATGAAGATGCCAAACTAGAAAAAGCCATAGTTCGGCATATGCGTGTTTTGCAAAAGAAAGGAGACGGTGAAAAAAATGCAAGAAGAGCAATAGAACGAAAATAATAGAATTTCTACAAGATAATGCCATTCAAAAAAAGGATTTACATAAGGAATTTCTATTTAAGCAGATATACGTTATGAAGAAGGACTGTTAATAATGGAAAGAGATGGAAATCATTTAGTTTTCATCTCAGAATACTATGTCGAGGAATAAGTTAAACAGATTCACCTCTATGCCATATCGGAATAAAAGATTTATCACATTATATAAGAAACATATTTTTCTGACCTTTAAATCCAGGAGTCAATACAAAAATACCTACGAAAATGTGCGGAATGTACAAAAAGGAAAATTGACTAGAAACTAACAAAGGAGATATTTTTTACCAAGAGGAAGTTCTGAGTTTCTAGAACAAATTGGCAATGGCATAGCATTCTTGAATCAAAGTGTAGCTAAGAAATATGAAGTCGTAATAATAGACCGATTCAGTAAATTAGTCAGCCTCACATCAGCTTCGAAACAAGATAATCAAATTATTTTTCGAACAATCATGAACAGTTGGATTTATAAATTTGGAAAACCAATAAGCATTTTAACCAATAAAGGCAAATGTTTTGAGAGTTTATTTTTCAAAGAAAATTTATCGAAATTAGGAATCAAGCAAGAATTCGATTCTTCATATCTATATTAATCAAATGGATTGGTAGAAAGAGTGATACAAACGATGAGAGACCTTATTACAACAACACTATCAGGAAAATGTAACGAAAAACACTAGGTAGAACTACTACCGACGATAGAATTTACGAAAAACGCAACTCAACAAAATTCAGCTGGGTTGTCCGCGTTTGAAATAGTTTTCGGTAGAACAATCAATTTACATTCTACTTTACAACAATCAACAAAATCTCAAGAAGAAATAAACTTGTGAGTGAAATTCAACGCAGAAAAAGCAGTGGTTAGGTGAAGAATATTGATGGAAACAAGAGAGGTAATAGACTTTTTGAAGTTAGGGAGGTTTGGTAAGAAAAGAACCACTAAATAGGAAATAAGATGGAATACAGTATGAAAGCCATCAATATGAAGATAATCAAGTTTATTTCACCACACCAAGTAGAACTCCAGACTGAAACGACGTCAAATAGAGATGAATTGAATGGCTGAAGAAGTAGCAATATTCGTTAAAAAGTCGAGAGTTATGTTCTTTTAATATTTAAAAGTTCTTTAAAAAATATTTTAAGATATTGAAATATTGTAAAAATGATTTTTGAAATTATTCTAATTTATTTAAATTAGAGAGATTTAGCTAGACTCACTAAAAAACTTACTGATAATATTTTAAAAAGTAATGGTTTACTTTTCTGATATAATTTAAATAAAGATAGTTAGAAATTCCAAACAAAACAAATAAACTTTTATCAAAAATACATAATTTTCAAATATTTTTGGTTAAAAATATATATCCTTTCACATACAACACATAAGATGATGTAACGACAATACCAAGATATATGTTCTATATATACTGTTTTATCACTAACAAAAATGAACAAAAATGAATACAAAATTACAAAGAGTTTTAATTAACTAGCCAGCAGTTTAGAAAACCAAAGTCCATAGATGCTCCATTTAATATCACTTTGTTTACTCCGAGAAAGAGTTTCATTTGAAGTATCAGCTGATACTACCAAAAACCAGCCTGCTTCTTTCAACGTAGTGATAATAGCAGCTAGCGCAACTTGAAATAATAAAATCCCATGTTCATTTCCGCCTCGAAAAGGGGAGCCAATGAAGTCAATTGATGTAGCAATTCCATATGTTGATCTCTTTAAAGAAATAATAGTAATAATAACAATAATAATAGAAATAAAAATAATAATAATAATTTGTCTGGAGATAATATTCTTATTGACTTTGAAATTGGTAAGCTGTCAAGTTAGAAAAGTGAACAAAATCGATCAAAACACATTGAACCAAAATATATGTTGGTTTGCTTTATTCCGAGGGTTTCAGAGAATTTAAGAATAAGATCCTCAAACATGTGTTGGGCCAGAACACAAACGGACTTGAAAATAGTTTAAATGTATCAGTAATATAGAACGAAAACCCAGCACCAAGATAACTTAAAATACAACATACAACACCAACTAAACACCCAAAAATTTGAGAGAACATAAATAAATATAAAATCAAAAAACACAAAACTAAAATAAATACAAAATGCATCAAGAACCACATGAAATTTACCTAAAAAAATAACAAGAAAATTTGACCGAAAAACGAAAATTTATATAAAAGTAGAAAATTAATGAATTAAATGAGTTAAAATAAAATATTTTTGGTTGAATAAATTCAATTAAAAAATTTAAGAAATAAATTGCCAATTTAAATTAAAATAATAAAAATTTAATTTAGATAACACAAATAATTTCAAGGTCAAATTTTGTTTTATCGCAATAAAAATAACACGCAAGGTTAAGGTCAAATTATAGGTATATATACTGATGTGTTTTCACAAATTTTAATGACAAATTGTGTGCAGAAAGAAATGACAAAGCTGTGTAAAGAAAGATAGGCAGACAAGACAGACAGACAGACTGTGTGCAGAGAGGCAGATTGAATTTTAGTGTTAGTGTGCAGAGATACGGCCGGAATTTTAGTGTTAATATGAAGATGGTCAGACTGATTTTAGTATGCAGGTGTCAGTTTGTTTTTACTTATGAAACTTTGTGATGAAAATAAGAATTTTAATGAACAATATACGTTCATGCCTCGAAGCTTTTATCCAATTTAGATGGTAATATTTATTTCTATATTTTCCGGCCTACAACCAAAACATATCACAAGGTAGTAAAATCGACACACTAGTCGAGACGTGTAAGAGCAGATGCATCCACCCACGACCCGTGCCCGAGAAGGCCTAGTCGTGCGTAACGACGGGCCCAAACGTCAAATCATAAAACTAAATAGCGAAAGGAGGTAGCTCTAGTGTGGGTCTTTTGGCTCAACTTTCTTGCAACTAAATTCGATAAAATCGACATAATCATTTAAACAAAATTCGGCTCAAAATCACTAACTCCAAGTAATACAGTGGGCACTCATTAAATACAATGTGAACACAAATAGATCATAAGAACAAAGAAAGTGAAAGGGTAGTGGGGGAAATTTCGAAATCGTTCCAACAATTAAAATGAATAACCATCGGAAAAAGATTAATCCGAACGACCAAAATCATGAAAAGGAATAATTTAAATAATTTGTAAGAACTAAAAAAATTATTTTGAGTTGAGATGGAAAATATAGGAGGAACGATGCGCAAATTTTCCGAAAAGAGTAAAATGCTTTATTATAAAACTGTAAAATAAATTTGAATAAGTAATAATTCGATAAAAATTCTAAACGAAAAATTATTAAAATAAATCGAAAAATAATAAAAATAAAGAATAGAATACACTAGAAAATAACAAGGTCGAATTTTGTTTTACTACATCAAATTTAACATGCGAGGTTAGGGACAGAAAATAGGTATAAATACCGATTCATTTTCACATTAAAAACACACCGTTTTTCGAAACAAAACCATTTTGAATCAAAATTTGATTTTTGAATTATTGATTAAAAATCTATTACGAAATTCTTAGGTGAGAATTAGTGTTATTTGGAACTCTCTCTCCACGTCACATCCTCGCAACCTCGGTAGAGCTCTGCTTGGATGTCGGAGTGGGGGGAGATGTATTTTTATGAAATTTTTGATTGAATGGATCAAGTAATTCTGTATTTTGTTTTTTATATATATTAATACATATTTATGATGTTTAAAATTGGTTTTTTCTTAAAAATTAATTAAACATTTGTCGAAATTTTTCCGACCCACAGCCAAGACCCATCGCAAGTAAATAAAATCAACATACAATTCAGATTCGTGTAAGTGCGTGGAATATCGCCAATGATCTGTGCCCGTGAAGACCCG
This sequence comes from Schmidtea mediterranea, assembly GCA_022537955.1. NCBI lineage: Eukaryota > Metazoa > Platyhelminthes > Tricladida > Dugesiidae > Schmidtea > Schmidtea mediterranea. Next base: position 32,907,964 of record CM039680.1, on the reverse strand, counting down.
GCGTGCGGAACGCAGGGTTGGAACGTCAATACTATCCCGTATAGAAGAAATGAGGAATAAGGAAGAAGTCGATTGGCTGCTTCCTCGTTTCTCATTTCTGTAAAATCGACCTAAAATCATACTACACACGGTTCAAAATCATCACACCGAGTAGTCCAGTGGGCACTCAGTAAATATAATATGAATACAATGTGCGCCTAAGGCTTAATAAAGGGGAATGGTACGGGGAATAAATTAAAGTGAAATCGTTGATATAGCTAATTTGGATTAATATTTTGAAATAAATTAGATAAAAATTATTGGTATAATTAAATTGAATTTACATTTCGAAATAAATTAGTAGAAATCATTAAATTAAGTTATTGATCAAAAGTAAAGTAGCTATTGATTAAAAATAAAGTAAAAATTAAAGTAATTCATTAAATCATTATAATTTAAAAGTAGAGTAATTATTGAATAAAAATAAGTACTTCATCAAATTACATTATTATAAATTATTGATTAAAGGTAAAATGATTATTGAGTAAAAATAAGTACATTATTGATTAAATTCCATTAATTAAAATAATTATTACGAAAAATTAATGTAACTCATTGATTAACAAACAAAATTTTCTTTAATGTAATTTGTAGATAAAAGCTAAATAATATAAATTCCTTGATTAACAATAAATCAATCCGTTGATTAATCTAACTAAAGTTGTTGATTAAACCAAGCGATTCATTAATTAAAATTAAAGTAACTTGAATAAAACTAAAATAATTCTTGATAAAAATCAAGTAAATCTTCGAGAAAAATAAAATAAAGCTTGATTCATTGATAAAAAATATTAAAATAATTTATTAAATTAAAGTAATTTGGCGATTAAACAAATTGTAAAGGAAAATGAGTAACTCGAGTGATGGAAATTAATATAATTCATTGATAGAGTGATTCCTTGATTCGAATTAGAATAACTTTTCGGGTAAAAGTAACGAAATTTATTAGGTAAAACCAAAATGTTTCGTTAAATAATATAAATTCGTAGACCAAAAATAAAGTGATGGAATAAAATGGTTTATTACTTAAAACAAATTAATACAAATTACGAAAAATCAACAATTTAAGATGATAGATAAGGATAAAAATTTATATTAATAAAATGTTCAATCACAGGAAGGCTTACTACCGATTTTCTTTTTGAATAATAAAACTCCACATAGAAAATTCCAAATATAGGAGATTACATCCGCTCGAAACCCACGGTAGATGCAGGCGTTCCCTTAAAAAATGTTAATAGAAAATATTCAAATTAACTGAAACATATAACTCACCAAATATTCCACGAACGCGCGATCTTAAAAGTTCACTCGCCTAAAATAAATTTTGTAAATTACAAGTTGAAAAATAAACAATCTTACTCGTTGAAATTTCCGGTGATATAAACATTCACCATCGTAGTCGAGTTGCGATTGGCATTCACTTCCTGCCCATCGGATTTCAATTACATATTCATCAATATATCTATCGTCGATAACAGACCATACATCATTTTTTCACTTGTCAAGTTATGCATTCGCCGAATATCTCAGACGAGGATTTAGAGCCTCAATCTCCAAATGTTACAGAATTTTAGTTAATTTTAATAACAAAATTATGATCATGTCCGAGCCTTAGAAACAACCCAGAATCGGAACCATATCATCTTTGCCGCCAAGTGAAAACCCGAATTAGTGAGTAAACTCTCCAGACTACAGGCAATGACCGAATAAGCCATACCTGCTAACGCATCGTAGTATTCTCGTACCAGACAAATCCCAAATTTCCTGACATTCCGCCATTAAGCCCGACAATCAATTTTCTTTGTGGCTATGCACCCTCGTCAATCCTAATAGGCCTGCAGTATCATGAGTATTCAAATGAGAATTCCAGTCCCGATCACATAAGAAATTTGTGCAACGATTCATTTTTTGGGGAAACGAATTTCTCGAATATTTACTTCAGAAATCTAAGTTAAAAATCAAATCTCGTGGAAATAAAGATACTGGCTTGGCGATCGTTCCAAATATTTTCTTTTAAATCCTTCAGTCGAATCATTAGATCATGCTATCATTATCATTCACTATTCGACCCAGGTATTTTACTTGACCGATGAACCAAACACTAAGTATGAATTTTGCAACCTTTGTAGCTGTTTTATTTTTGAATAGTTGAACAGTAATTGTTAAAATTTCTTTATTTTAAAAGACCTATAAATGTTTGATTATCACGCTGTTGCCTCATAAAAAGATAGACCACTGTATTACTGTTTTATTCAGAAAAATAATAAATGTTCAAAGAATATTTTGTAAGGTTTTCTTAAAGAATTATTTATTTAATTATCTTATATTAATATTTAAATATATACCTAGTCGAATATTATAAACGCATACCAATTTAAAATGTTAGTAATGACTAAACCATTTGTAATCTAAATAAGATACGGCCATAAATGAATTGCGTTTTTCATTTTTTTAACATCAGTAAAGATCTTCCCGAATGGACCCTTACGGCCCGAGAACGCGTAACCTAGTAGTTTTGGAGTTCCGATTTTCCGAGTTTCTAAATGCATGGCCGACCGGCCCGTAACCCCCGTCCAATCTCAAGTTCCGTGAGAAAAGTAGCTAATTGAGTTTCCTCGAGTCGTGTTCCGCCAAACGTCGAAGGAATTATTATAATTGTGAACCACAAGATAAACGTCTCAAGCTAAAATACCAAGAGCAATACCGAGTAATAACATTAATCTCACCAATCTTTCCATTCAGGACAATCTGGAGCTATCATTGAACTCCCCGTTCATATCGTGGAGCAATGGAGACAGGCATGGAATCGGGTGTATCGAGAGCGATGCCCTGACGTGCCCGAAGACGACAAGCGAGAGGAGATATCACCGGAAGAATTTATGCGACAGTTCAGGAAACTGTCTGATGAACCAAACCCATCCCAAAACATACTGGCGCAGGCCCAAGAACTCCTAGAAGACCTCATGCAACACCAGCGCCACGTCGAGGCAGCTGTAGAATGGGCCACGAAATACTGCACGATCAACTTGTCCAATTAGTCCGGGAAACTCAGCAAATTAAAGCGACGTGGATAGAACCTAAGAGAGTCAAACCGTTATACCAAAAATTGGCCGCGGCCCAGAAGGGATGGGCGGAAGAAAAGCAATTGGTCCAAGGACTGAAGACTCAAGTCAGGGGGCTAGAGGTTATCCGCCTGTCAAGAGGGAGCAGCGGTGACCTACCCTTTAGTTTTCGCCCCTGCTCAATTGGCCTACCGCGAAGCAAATATTACCCCATCTACAACATCAACTACTACCGCGACCACTACTCCAATCACCCCATCAACAACCAGTCGTCGACCTGGACGCAAGGAGCGGGCTAAGCGCCGAGCCACTCGATCTTCCAATCAGTCTGGAATCTTGTGATTCATGTATTTAATAGATAAATAAAGCATCGTTTATATATATTGTAGTTCCTGTATACATCTTATTGTATTTATATCATCTTAGGGTTCTGAAACAACATTGTAGAAGGGTTTAAATAAGAAGTACCACCCATTTCATGGCTAAACCAAGGTCATCAAAATAGTTAGATAAACGATAGAAACTAAAACGCAAGGGGACCAAATGATTTAAAAGCGAGCATAGGTCTTCTATCGACAGCTCGTGAACCCGAGGATTGTCCGAGCAATTACAGTATTAGTAATGATGCTCACTTTTTGCGGGCAATCCACCACTTGAACACATTTCCAACGTTGCCTAGCAACGGGTGCCAAGTGGCAGTTAGAATCATTTTGTATGGCGTTACTGGGGCAACCACAGGCTAATTCAAACAAATTACGAAACCCTGTAACCCACCAATAATAATAATAATAATAATAATAATAATAATAATAATAATAATAATAATGATAATGGTAGTAATAAGAATAATAATAGTAACAGAAGTGACAATTGATAAGAACAATACATATTATAGTAACGATGATAATACTAGTAACAATAGTAGGGAACATAGTAGTTATGATAGGGATAAGAGTAAGAGAGATACTGCGAGGATATCAAACATAACGATGGGTGCATAGGACATAGAAAAATCAATGAATCGAACAACGACAAGGAGGAATATGGAATGGATATAAGGATAAATGATATAGCGGCATAGATTAACATTCGGATGAGATAAGAGAAGAATGAGACCTAAAAATCGAAATCAAGCACAGGCCTTCTATCGGCAGCTCGTTGGACCCATGGATCGTTCGGTCAATTATAGCATTAGTAATAGCGCTCACTTTTTGCGGACGATCCACCCACTCGAATGCAGTTCCAACATTGCTTAGCAACTGGTGCCGAGGGGTAAGCAAAAATATTTGTAAGGGGTTGTCTGGGTAACAACCATATAGCTTCAAAATCTCAACACCCAGAAACCCACCCTATGTATGTTCACTAATAAGTCCCCAACTCCAATTGGTCATTGTTCTGAGCTTGTTTAACAATTTTCATGTAATGGGTGTAAAACCACATACATTGGAGACTGACCGTTATCTTTGTACTCGAGTTCTTGAGCATTGTCGACAAAAGGGATTGACTCACATTAGTGAACAGTTTAAGAAATATACTAGTAAAAAATAGGTTTGTCTGACTTCAAGATAATTTCAAAAAATTTGAGTAATTATTGGTGTTGGGCTATAAGCCATATTTTAAACAAAAATATAATGACTATTTAATGTCAGTTGAGAAATTATCAAAATGGCTAATATAACATGAGCATACACCGCAAGCAGAAAACAAAATAAAATAAAAAAACCAATTAAAACAAATTAAAAAATAACATAATTAATTAAAAACAAATAATTAATAAATTTCGCATACAATTGCATATAGGAAAATAAAGTAGAACACAAAACCGCCTATAACCTTACAAAATAAGGTTTAGAAAATACACAGGCGGAAGTGGTGACCAGAATAAAATTAGAAATCAGCAAAAATAAAAAATGTAAATTTAACAAAATTAAGAAAAAGAAATAATTATTAATATAAATAAAAGCCATTAAAAACCCCGAAAAAATGGCCAAAAAAGGTTCAAAATTCGATGATTTGTCGCACAAATGCACGAAAACACTATATATATAACAGCCATTTTCATAATAACTTAACCTTACAATTTTCAAAAAACTTTGCACTTTTGCAAATTAAAAATTTTCAAATTTAAACCTTGGACTTTTAGGAATTCTTAAATTGTAAGTAGTTTTTATTGGTTATGTGTAATAAATATATTGTTATATTAATTGTTTTCGGATTTTATTATTTTTATCATGGATGGGCGCGATACTTTTAGTATTCGCGACAGGTCCCCCGAAAATCAATTCTTAGATATATATATTGGTGGGCTTCTGGGTGTGGATATTCTGAAAACTATATGGTTGTTACCCAGACAACCCCATACAAATATTGTTTGCTTATCACTCGGCACCCGTTGCTGAGCAATGTTGGAACTGTGTTCGAGGGGGTAGATCGTCCACAAAAAGTGAGCGCTATTGCTAATGCTGTAATTGACCGAACGATCCATGGGTTCAACGATCTGCCGATAGAAGGCCTGTGCTCGAATCAAATTTATTTGGGTCCCTTACTAAAAGTAATTTTTCGTTATTGAGATTTTCCAGGTTTGCACTTCGAATTAGTCAATTGAGTTGGGTCAGTTAACAATACGAACTATCAATGATATCATTTATTAAAAGAAAAATTTATGTTCATGAATTAAATCACATTCGCCTCCTTGAGCCGCCGACGTTTTGCGCGCTCGGCTCTTCCTGGCTGGTGCCGGTTGGGTTTGTCCTTGGGTGTTGTCGGAACTATCGTGTTTCGATAAGCCAATTGCGCCGGGCGAAGACCAACGGGTAAATTACTGCTGCCCCTTCTTGACTCGCCGACAGTGCTGTTTCTAGCCCTTTAATTTGAGTCTTCAAGTTCTGCGTCAATTGTCGCTCGCCGGCCCACCCTTTTTGCGCTGCTTCCATTCTTTGGTAAACAACCTTTGCCCTTTTCGGTTCGATCCAGGTTCCCTTGATCTGCGGGAACTCCCGGGTGAGTTGGAGAAGCTGTTGATGTAATTCCCGGTTGACTGCCTGGGCCTTGTCTAACTCCATATGTAGAATGGGGGATTGTCGAAAATTCATTTCTGAAATAAAAATGAGGTTTCATAACATTTGTTTCTTTTTTATTAAAAAACAATTAATCGTTTATCAAGAGGGATCTTCGAACCATCACTTATTAATTAACCTCTGGGGAATTGGTCAGTTATAGTAGTAATAAATCGTGAAAATTTTAGTAAAGTGACTGAAGCGTGAAAACGAACTCATTTATTTAAATCATTTCATGAAATTTCATGCACATTTAGAATGTTCTTGATACTCTATCTCCTCCTCTTGAGGTACCGCTCTCTCGCATAATAATGTTCGCGTCGGGGTTCAGTGATTTCATTTTCCTTCCTCATCTCCTTCGGCAAGATGTGCCGTGGAACTAACACGCGCATTTCGGACATTCGCCTCTGGAGCCTGGGGTCATCCAACTCGTATGAGACATTATATTGTGGGGCATACCCGTCAGTACTGGGTATCCTGCCCGCCGCAATATCTTCGTTGACCCTTTGGAGATATTGTCTCGCCTGCTCTACTTGCCGATTTGTTTCGGCTTGGTGTCGTTCGAGGCGTGCCATCAGATACTCTGCCTGCCCTCGCATTTCTCTCGCCGGATTTCTTTTGGGCTCCCTTTTAATTGCGACATACGGGAGATCCACTTCGTCGGAGTCGCCTTGTGTGCCGCCTCGGGTTTCGCGGACTGGAGATATAGAAAATCCCGCGTCCCACATTGCCTGCCTGCATCGAGCAGCCGAGTGGGCGGGGAACCGAGATATGACTCTGGATGTGTCGATCCACGAGTCCTCTAGAAGCAATAAATTTATCAGTTTCGAATTTATAGCGGCTGGATTATTTATTTTTTGGTTGATGGACTTCGGATCTGTACCGCTTAATGTGACTTATACGGCGTCCTGCGTCAGGGGTTTAAACCCATGGGCTTATTCACATAGAAGTTTTCGAAATTCTCACAACTCGTTGGTAGTGGCTCAGAGATTTGTCGACAACATAGTTTACGGGGGACTTCCTTGGGGTTCCCTCTTCCCATGATCTCGTTTCCAATTCATGATTATCTATCTGTTGGTAATCAAAAGTTTTTATTTTTGACATTAGTTGAACGGTATCTCGCCAGAAATCTACTTTGGGGATAAGGTTTAGATCTTCCCATTCCTATCTTTTCGGCCGATTGTGATTATATTCCATCTATTCAGCTGCAGCTCGCTTTCATACGTGGGTGTTATTAGTATTATTCTATCTACTTTCCTCGAGTCTGTCGAATACTCGACGTCATACGATACCGTGGGTTCCATTCCAATTTAATGAATATTTAACTGTATAGAGTTTAAGGTAGAGCGTCAGTTGGGCGATTCGGCTCTACGGTTAACTAATGATTGCTGTGGGCCAAAAAATTTGCCAACCCGTTTATATGGTTATAATCACAATCGTCTACCTATCTAAACCCAGTTTACTCATATACATTCTAAATTTTCAAATATTTAAGTCTGAAATAATATTGTACATTTTAATCAAGGTTGTTTAGTCGTTGATGCTGAATTTACTCATAACTGCTAATGGCTACAAAACATGGAAAATGACATCCATATGTTGATCTAAATACCTTTAATTAAAGTCATTTACTCGTCAGAGTTTGCCCTATTCGTAGCTGCTACTAATTTAATGATTATTTGGTTTAGTTATTAAATTTCATTCTATTTCTGATGACTACTAAATTATTTGAAACGATATTCATAATCTTATACCGATATTTTAAGCACAAAATCCTTCACTTGTCGGAGTTTAGTTTACCAATCATTCTTAATAACCTACTAACCATTCGAGTCTAACCGATACTCACATTCCTATGTAGGATCTTTACTTGACATTATGATTTATCAAAATCATGTTTATTAAATATTTGAATTAAAATGTTATCCCTATTTTCATGTAGGTATTGGGACTATATTTTATCTATTCATCGAAGTTAGTATATTTTAAAATTACCATTAATAAATAGATAATGGGTTTTTTAAGTTAAGTTCGTACGATTATGTGGATAGTTAGAATGAAAACCCATTTATTTATTAAAACAACATACTGCAATTATTAATTGTTGATAAATTTTTTATTTTTCGTGCCGCCAGTTTAGTAAAGGCATTCAAAATATAATAACCAGTTACTTTGATAGTCTCTTCCCATCATGGTGGACATCAAAAGAATGAAAAATTAAAGAAACACCGAATCTCAAATCTAGATACCTACTTATTAAACCTCATCGAGGGTCTGCTCGGAAAAACTTTCGACCTCCACCAACGATTTGTGAATTCAGTTTAAGATGTTTATTTATTGAGATCGTGATCACAATTATGGTTTAGTAATTGGTCGGTTGGTGAGTCCACCATGTGTTTTCCTTCTCGTAATAGTGATTTATTTAGGCATAAAATGAATAAGTATTAAAAAGGAATATCTGTATTGAATGCAATTAGCATATGCATTAGGCTTAGCGATAAATTGTCGCAACCCTCTGGTCAAGTCCATCCGTGTCGGTATTCAGGAATGATTCATGGTGTGGTTCGTATTTACAAAAGGACTCCGAAAATATGTCAAAAGTGAAATAACTAAGTTTAAGATTTACCCGATCGAGAGAATCCACTGGTGCAAGCGATGTCGGGTTCTTCGTACTTCTGACACTTTTGAGAGACCTGTTCTGGTTTTCGAGACATTTTATTTATCGAATGAAAATAACCAATTCTCGGTCGAACCATTTCTTTTATACGGAAATGTGTGTCCACTAATGCAGAAGTTTGTAACCCGTGCACACTCTCGATAGCTGTTGGTTCATTTCTCGCCATTTCGTTGACAGTGGGACACACTACATATCGATTTTGTTAATTAGTTTATCATGACATTTCACTAAATGTCACGTGCTTTCCCTCTCCAGTAGTCGTATTTATGACTTTGGATTTTTTCATTAAATCACGACAAATGGCTATTGTTAAGAAAATCGATCGTCGATAATTTCCTCAATTCAGCGGTTCTAACTTTTTCTATCTACTTGGTAAGTTATTTATTGCATCTTATATATATTTCATTTATTATTTAGTTGATAATATTGGAGTCTGGGCCTTCCAGCGGTTGAGTTAAATTCGGGAATGGACATCATCAAAGTTAGACGGTTTGTGTAAATATCACCTACGTACTGTCTCCGATCCAGCCTATTATGATCAGGAATATGTTTTTATTTTTATAAGTAACTTATGCGTTGTATTTTGCTGTATCATTGTTCTAAAATTGATTTGTTTTGATGTGGGATTTTTGAACTATTTTTTTAATCAATTTATTATGAATTAGTTCGTGTGATTGATAAAATATAACTTTGCGTTTTATTTTGATAATCTTTATATTTTATGGAATTAGTTTCGCCTAGAAGACGGTAATTTGGGATTCGTTAATTTTTTGGGGAAATTATTTTATCAATCTAGTTGACTCGGTTATTAGCCTCATATAGACTATTGCATTTTTATTCTATAAATAATATTGATCTTAGGTTTTGGTTTAGCGAAACCCTATATTTCGATGTTTTAGTTCAATCAACAAACTCATTTAACGACTATAGTAGCTTTAAAGACCCACTTCCATTTTGATCAGGCATCTCGAGGTTTAATTTATTTAGCTACTAATTTTTCAGAAACCCCATATTTTGGTCCTTATAACCTTACTAGACACCTATATATCCCGATTGTATTAATTTGCGGATTTTGTAAAACTTCCTTATATTTTGAGCGCAGTACTTTAATTTTAATAATTTTATTCGGTATCTTTAACAAAGTTCTTTATAGTGTTGACTATGTTCACCAGTACTCTTAATACATCTTTTTCTATGTTTAGTATATCATTTTAATTTCATTACAAATTTTCGTTTACTAAAATTCTTTATAACTCTAGCATAGCATTTAATTTCATTAACAAGTTTCTTAATATTTTTACTAACTTATTATACTTGAGCATAGCAACGATTTTATTATCGGAAAAACCTCGTCACTTTCCTTTAATTGATCCTAGGCGCGTTTGTGTTTATATTATAGTTAATGAGTGCCCATTGGACTATTCGATGTTTGAATTTTAACCGTATGTGAAAAAATAATTTAGGTCGAGTTTATGAGAAATGAGCGACGGAGAAACAGCCAAAAGACTATTTACTCTTCGCCCTTTTCCCTTATACGGAATGATATTGACGTTTCAGCTCCTGCGTTCTCACACCGGAGCCTTCACGGGAACGAAATCATTGGCGATGATACACGCACTTACACGATTTCGATCGTATATTTGAGTTTAATGACTTGTAGTATGTTGCGGCTGTGGGTCAAAAAAAATTTTAAAAACTTCGACGGAAAAATTTCAGTTCATTTAAATAAATATATATTTTGCCATATAATACATTGGATTTCATAAAATTTCGAACATAATGCATTTACATCCTCTCCCTACACCGACATCCAAACAGAGCTCGATTGAGGTTGCGAGAATGCGACGTGGAGAGAGTTTCGAACATTCTCTCACTCACATCGTAGTTTTTGATTTCACTGGTTAGTCGAAAATTGATTCAGATTAGAACTGATTACTCAGGTTAAAAACTGATTAAAATTGTGTAGAAATGAATAGGTATATATACCTATTGTACGACCCTAACCTTGCGTGTTATTTTTGATTTAGTAAAACAAAATTTGACCTTGTGATTTTCTAGTATATTCTATTCTTAATTTTAATTATTTTGAAATTTTATTTGACAATTTTCTTTTGAATTTTTTAATTGAAAGGTTTCTAATTCAAATTATTTGATTTTTATTTCATTTTCATGAAATTTCGCATTTTTTTGATAAATTGTCAAATTCCGGTCAAATTGCTAGATTTTCATGTTATGTTTGTGTTTATTTCGTGCAGATCTTGTTGAACTTTGTTATTATTTTAATTTATTTTTGTGTTTTATAATTTTATATTTAATTGTTCTCTTTCTCGCATTTTGGTAGGGTTAATTAGTGTTTTAATAGGTTTGAGTTTAAATCTGCATGTTATGTTTGCGTGTGTATTACCGATTCATTAAAACACTTTACAAGGCCGATTGTGTTCTGGCACAACAATATATTAGTTGTGGAAGGTGGTGAAATAATATTCAATTCAGGCAGCTAAATTTGCAGGATGTTAATGTGTTATTTTATCATTGACCACCCCTCGGTGTCTGCTTAGACAGGTCAGGCCTTGTTGGCACTGATCTCGGAGTAGGACACCGTTGGAATTCACCGTGGCGTCCATGCTTCGCGTGGACGGAGAGGTAAGAGAATAATCTATGGGAATATCGCTATAGTGAAAGGGGTAATATTTATGTAAATATTTAGGTAGGACAATACTTTTTTTAATAGATATATTGAGGGGACCGACTAGGGTTAGAAATAGTAACAAAAGATTAATCAATAGAATTGATTTTTACATAGGTTAACTTAAATCTTATCCTAAAAAGAATAAAAATTTAATATAAACTTTGAAAATGATTTTAATGAATTGGGAAAAATCAGGAGCATCAGTTCTTTATTTTTTTTTAATTTTTACCATTATTAGCTAGCGACCACTATTACGGTAATTGAAAAAATACCATATTATTCAATAATGACTATAGCGTTAATAAAAAATCTATTTTGATTAAAAATATTAAGTAATTATTATTCTTATTATAATCATTAATATTAGTAAAAAAATTCATATTAAGAAATTTTCCCTCATTTAGTTTTCTCTCCCGAAAATGTCGTAAAATATTTCTCCTTTCGAAATAATTCGCGAAATCTCTCAAATTTGTCAGAAATGAGAGCCGGTTACAAAATTCCAAACATATCGCCGCAAAATCAACTCAATCTGCCCAATCCAATTCCCAAAATAACAGCCTTTCCCACCTAGCCTGCCAACAGAAGTACAACAAATTGGTCGCGGAGCACGAACGTACATTAGGTACATGGTTCGCTCCAGAAGTCGTCAAAGCATTACACCAACAGATCCATCGCTTGACAAGATGTCGCGATGATCTGATCTCCGAGAACCGGGCTCAGAGGATCATTATCAATGGTCAGAGCGCCGTACTAATCGCCTCATTCATGGAGGCTGAATTAACCAAACGGATAGCCGGCCACGACCTAGCCATACAATTGAATCTGATTCCCCCAAACTATATCCCAGAGCAACACGGAGTTGGCCCCGCAAAAACTCCCAAGACGAGTAAGAAACATAACCCCAGCAAGAACCGGCGACGCCGTGAACGTCGTCGAGCTGAGGGAGCCACCGTATTGGCGAACGAGGCCAAAGTGTTGGAAGAAGCCGGCATTCGGGTCGCCGAACAATTCCCGGAATTCGTAAAACCGGATGAGAAATATGCCGTATTGGCGAAATCAGTGGAATCCGTACACCAAATCTGTGCCGACAAGGAGGATGAAATGGAAATTCACATAATTGTGTCCTCAGCGGAAACAACTCCACTGGTAGTTGAAGAAACTAGGAATTCGTCAACTTCTGTCGGGTACTGGACCGATGATTTCGGGGACGAGCTCTGTCACTCAGTCCCTCAAGTAGGAACCACTGAATTTAATTTTTCCCGAAAGCGGAAATTCCCCGTGGATATCGATGAATAGAGACGAGATTTCGCCGTTGATTTTTATTTATATTGGATTAACAATAGATTTATGCCTTATTTATATTTCTTTTATCAACGTTGTAAATTTTAGTAAAAATAAAATTTTTGTAATTATTATTAATTTTCTTGTAATTTTGGCTTTTCTTCATAAATAAATCATGAATTAATATTAAAAAATTTTTTGCGAGTGTTGTATGAGGATCGTAGAACCTAATTCCTACGAGTAGTATGGTTAAAAAGGTTTATTAAACTCAGAGAGTTAAAATAGGAAGAATTATAGTTCTTGTTAAAATCGATTTTAATCACTTGTGTGGGGTATTTTAGAAGTAAAAGAGTAGTTGTAAATAAAAGACAAGATAAAACTTTAAGACGACCTTATTTTTCCTTAAAGTAAAAAGATAAAGTTATGAAATTTAGAAACATCTGTTCTAACAGCGAATATTATAATTTCGATAAATTTTCAAATTATCGCATGTTAATTGAGATAAAATTTTACAAATTGAAACAAAGTTCTAGGTTGATAATATTATATTGCTTTTTCATAGTAATTCAGGGGGTTTAACCCAAAATTTCGATAATTAAAGAAAGTAGATTAGAAAAACCTTATTAACCAAGATTTTTCCTTCAGGAAATTTCGAAATTATAGTATTTAAAATTATTAATTAGATGTTTAAAATTATGTTGTATAAAATGAATTATTAAATGATAAATAGGTATTCAAGTTTTAGTTATCATGCCTCGAACTATAATTTGGACTAATATTCAACGGTCAACTTGAAAGTCAATGAGAAAATTCTATACCGGACGCATACATGAGATCGATAATAAAGAATGGGAAATGCGAGTATTAATGTCGAGAAAATCAGAGGAGTTAAGTAGACATAAGTCCTTCTAACGGTAGTCAGGAACCCGAAAGCGAGATTATCACGAGGAGTAGTCTTAGAAATGGGGCTCACCTGCTCGTGGACTCTCGGCTGCTATGTACAGTACCAACATGAGCTTGCTCATGGGTATATAGTGGTAAAGTCAAAATTGTGGTGCGTCTGGGTGAGAGATAGCATCGACCCTAGAATAGTAAGGAGTTAGTGAAGTAAAGAGATTGAAACAGATGAGAGCAGATTTAAACAAAATTCCACCCAGTACACCAACATTGGGAAATAACTAGCGAGACGTTGTTGATTAAATGCTTAAATCCTATAATTAATGTTCAAAATGTTCAGTTGACGTGTATTTTAAATGTATTTAAGTAATTGAATGTAAGTTGTGTATATGATGTTTTGTAAAAATAATTTATCAATTTTACTTTGCGATTTTAAATTTAATTTATTTTTTATTTAAATTTTATATTACGATTATTATTAATTAATTGGTTTAGATTTTCATATTTTCATTTAGATTTTGTTTATTGTGTGATTTAATTATTAAAACATTGGTTTCTTTGATTATTTAATAATAGAAATAATAATAAAAATAATATTAATAATAATTATGATGATTAAATAAATAGAAATCAATACTCAAACAAAAGTTTTAAATTTATTTCGGCAATTTCCTGCCAGTAAGTACAGAAAAAAAACTATAGATATGATAGATTGAATAAATAGATTGAATAAACAAATTTGTTATCATGATTTTAAAAATTTTAAAAGTTTAAATAACTATTTATTTTTAACTAAAAATCAATGTTAAAAACAGTTATTTAACATACTAATTTAACACCGCAATACATTTGAAAACTACAACAAAAATTCAGACACCAAAAATTTAACAACCAAACCATATGTTAAACATTCAAAAGGTGCGTATTTGCAGCAGTCTTCACAATTTTTGGATCTAAAACCTTATCAACAACGCTTCACATTTATGAAATTTTAAATATTTTTTAAAAATTTAACTCATTTCTTCTTTTCCAATCTTCCAAGATATCAATTTTTCGATTTCCTTCCAATATTTTCATAGACATTACATTTCCAAGTTTTCTTTCCTGAAATAATTTGGCACTTGTTGGTTGCTCTGCATCACTATTTTTGATTGTCCCACCTGATTTTTCTGGATTTGAGGTCTCCCCATCGTATATTACTCTAGTTGCTGATATTCTATTCATTTTTCAAAAATTATTTATAATTTAAATTTTATTTAACACATTGTAATCGGATCACTTATTTATACGTTTTTGATAGATTGTTAGTGGAGCGCGGGTCACATTAAAATGAGGGTTCTAATAATTTTTTTTAGTTTATTTCACTACTCTTTGGTGGTCGGACGTTGCTAAAATATCGAGTACATAGATATTATATATATATTACGTATATATAAAAATCACCCGTTACCAGCACTAGTACGCGACCGAAAACTGCCCGATCACAATGTGTTAAATTATTTTAAAGATGTCACCGATTGAGGTAAAGCACCGGAATGGCACCACCTCAATCAGCACTATAAATAATCATAATAAAAAATTAGCAGTTTATAAATTTTTAAAAAGTTAGATTTTTTTTTGATTTTGTGAAATTATTTTATTTAAAATTTGTTTTTATATACTTTAAAAATTTAATTTCTTTTCCAAATAAAATTTTCTTTGCCTTTTGCACCCCTTATTTTTATCAACCAATCAGACTCGGTCAAGAAATATTTTTGACAAATAAAACATAAAAATGAATAAATAATATACACTAGAATTTTCATGCAAAGTAAATAAATGTATCTCACTATCAAATGTTTCTTCATAAGTTATCCAGAGTCTAAATTCCTATGATCGAATTGACAGAAGAATTATCGGTTTTCCGGATTTTTGACAAGATAATGAGAATGCGAATAATTAATCTCAATCAATATCGTTTACCATCTTCAGTGGGTACTTTATTCAAATCGATTTGCATGAACTATTATTGTTCCCGCTGTCTTATTATATAAAGTATGTAATTTTAGATTTGTCTCTGTAGCATCACACTAAATAAGGTCCTTTAAATGGTCGTTGCAATTTTGTTGACCATCCTTTTTCTGGTTCTGGTTTGTTGATATACACTTTATCTCTAATCTTAATGTCATGTGCATGTGCACGTTTATCATAGGACTCTTTGTACATGTCTTGGCCATGCCGCCTTTTAAGTTCATGCAGACTGCAAGCTCTCTTGTATAATTACTTTATAATCTATTACATTCATTTATTATGATATCAGTGCTTGAAATTTTAAATCAATTGGCATATTATTGAGCCTTAAGTGGCTCAGGGTGCACGATGAGCATGATTGCTATTATCAGTTTTGGAAGTAATGATTATGTACATGAGTAGTACACCGCTTCGAATTGTCATCACCAGACATATAAAGAATATTTCAATACAATCATTAGAAAATTTGTTCATGCCGAGAATAAATGAGGGATTTTCGTTTTATATAGAAGATCAAGTTGATAAATGAAAATTGATTGAAATAATGTTTGAAGTTAAATTAATAATTTTTCTTTTAACGCTTCAATTTTTATGTAAAAAGTAATGTATTCATAGAATCTATTATTATTTTTTGTAATGATTTCAAAGAATTTTGTTTGAACAATCAGTCAGAATTGAATGAGCAGATTTTGAAATACAAAAAATTCATTTAAGTTTTATTTGTATGGAAAATAACAAGCTATCGCGGCCACCAAAGTTGATCCAGCTTCTTAGAATTTGCAATGGGGATGATGAATAAAATGTCCAAGAATTTAAAAAGAAAAGCAGAAGAGCGGCTACGGTGTTTGGAAAAGCAGAAGTCTTGGCCATTCTAACTTTGGTTTTGACAGGAAACGCATATTCAATGTTCGAAATGCTTGAAGACAATTTGGGAGAAAAGATGTCTTTAGAAAACGTGCTTTTAACATTGGGAAAACATTTGGTAAAACACCTTGGATGGCAGTAGCCGAATTAAAGAAAATATAGTGGAAATCAACGAAAATCTGGACGTACACTTGGGAAATTTCAGAACACTGATGGAACTCACTGGAAAAGAACCAGATGGCTTACTAAGACTACTTTTTGTAAATAGTCAACCACAGGACTTAGCAGCCCATGTATGTGCCAGCCCTGATGCTCTTTCAATCTTTTTGGCACAATTGGTAGAAAGAACACAGTCACTGTCAACGTCTTATGGATTGGAATTCACTAATTATGCTTGTGCCACTTCTAGGAGTCGCATCAAATGTTACGAGTGTGGGAAAAATGGCTATGTGAGGTCTCAATTTCAGCAATTAAAATGCCATAAGTGTGGTAATCCTGACAATTATGCAAGAAATTGTAAAGTCATTTCGGGATAGAAGCATACAGAGTGCCAAATTCTGTTAAAAAGATCGAGGACAAGGATTTCTTGGCAAATGTTGACGGTAATGCATGGACGGTGAATTGGAGTTAGATAGATAGCGCTCTAGAAGAACAGAAGCCTTCTATATCCCAGTACAAAGTTCTCCCATTAAGCTGAAAACGAATTTAATGAGGGTGTTGAAAGTTGGATTAAGAATGGATGGTTGCAGATTTATTGTTGAGAGATTAAAGCCGTGCTTCATTTGATGGAGGTTATCCAACAAAATAAAGCAAAAGTGAGACCAGTCTTGGTTTATCGAAAAATAAACGAATATGTCTCAAGTCACAATGCGCAAGTGGATGCTTGTCAAAAGAAATTGAGGAAATGACGGAGATGGCGTGAGGATGTTGTTCTTATTGATTTAAAATCAGTATATTTACAAATACGCGTTGACGAATCTTTGTGGGCCTTCTAATTAGTTAAGTTCAAGGGGAAGACGCTTGCTCTTATAAGACTCGGTTTCGGTGTTAACGTCGCGCCGAAAATCATGATGACTGTGTTAAAACATGTTCTATAAATGAATACATCTGCAAAGCAACGGATGCATACATTAACGATATATTTGTAAATACAAGCCTGGTCTAAGCGGAATCTGTGGTAAAACACCTGTGAAAGTTTGGATTGTAGGCGAAGCATCCAGAGTTTACTGATGGCGCTCAAGTTCTTGGATTGAAGTGCGTCAGAAAATATGGAAAACTGATCTGGAATCGGGATAATCAAGTTGCTGAATTGCAGGAGAGTCACCAAGCGATAACTGTTTTCATGGGCTGGGCACATGATCGGACATTTTCCGGTTGCACATTGGTTGAGACCAGCTTGTTCGTTTGTAAAACGACTCTCTGGTGACAAAGGATGGGATCAAGAAGTGGATACAATGACAGTAGCAATAATGAGAAAGATCGCAGATAAAGTACAGAAACAAGATCTAGTGGGAGGAGAATGGAACGTGAAAAATACTGATTCAGGAATTTTTTGGAGCGATGCAGGCAGTCTTGCAATTGGAGTAGTTGTGGAAATCGAAACAGTGCTTGTGGAGGATTCCGTCCCAGCAAATCTTAGATTACAGCATGTTTGGCGATATCCATTTGAATTTCCAAGCCAATATGTTGCACGATCACTAACATCCAAGTTTAAGCTAGGCGATAAAGTTTATGTTAGGCTTGTAGGAGATCGATGTTTTACGCCATGAAAACTTGGAAATGTCACCGGTGTGAATTCTGAAACTTCAATAACTGTAGATGGAATTAATCGACATGTATCAGATATCAGATTGGCCTCGGAAAACATGAATGAAGACAGAATGGATAGTAGTTCTTTCGAAGAAAGCGAAAACAAAAGTGAAAATGAATTCTCATCTTCAGATCTAAGAAGCTATGATCCTGCGAGGCACGAACTGAGAAGATCTGATCGAATTCGAAAATCTCCAAATTGGTTGGAGGATTACGTTCGAGATTGAGCTCGGGCGGAGGTGTAATTATTTAAAAGAATTTTGTTTGAATAATTAGTCAGAATTTAATGAGCAGATTTTGAAATACAAATAAATCATTTATTAGTTTTAATTTTATTTTTATGGAAAACAACATTTTTATTATCATATTATTATCATTTTTTCATTTAATTAGTTATTAAATTGAACAATCAATGGATCGTATCTTGTTAAATAAATATGCCAAAGTCTTGATACTTTAATACTGATTCCAAAAAATATTCAACTTACTGTTAGTAACTAATTGTTTAGAGTTACCTTATTTACCTGGTTATAAATTGAATCGTGGTATTAGTTGCACCTGCGTAAATTACCTATTTTTCCGAAAAAAATATCATCTTAGTCGCAGACAAAAGTTTGAAGCTGACCCAAATTCCGCCCTCCTTACGGGATTATCCTATATCAACATAATGTATGTTAACTGTAATAAATGTCATTAAATCGTGCGTGTTGTTGTTTCCTAATACCATTCAGCAGAAATATAAACATACAACAAAAGATAAAAAACTGAAGTCATTAGTCGCACTTGTCTTTAAATATAAAAAGTAGTGACAAACACCGGAAAATACGACAAGCCGTTTTTTAAACGAAAAGAATATTCTAAAGCCTCCAATCAACTCAGATTTGTATTATTTATAAAGAAAGTGCTTTAAATCTTAAAATGAAATTAAACTTTGCAGGAATATATATATTTATATTTATTTATTTATTTATTTATTTATTATTTCAGTAATATATATATATATATATATATATATATATATATGTGTGTGTGTGTGTGTATTACTGAAATTTAGTTTTACCGGTAATGTAAAAGGGCCTGTTTTATCTCGATCTTTTTTTTTGAATTATTAAAACAAACGTTTTTCTTCTGATTATTTTTTATATATAACTGAATATGATATTTAAATATAATATACAGGTATCCCTTGTATAACGCGGTCTTATACAACGCGGTTTCGATATAACGCGATTTGGAAAAAAATTCTGTTTCAGTACAACGCGAAATTTTGACTTATATAATGCGAAGGGGAAAATACATAATTATAACAATAAAGTTTTTAATAAACCTTTAATTTGTTTTAGTTTGTTTTGAATCCCATAACGCGCACTTATTCTGGAACGTAACTACCGCGTTATACAAGGGATACCTGTATTTTAATATATTTGTTAGTAATTTAATCTATGGATAAATTTATACTTTATTATAAATATTATATTTAAATATAATTACATATGTAACTTTCATTACAATTTTTCCTAATTTTCAGCGCTCTAGGAACTTAAAATTTCAAAACATATTCATGTAAAGCCTTAGAATAAGGTCTATCCAAAAGTCGTATTTCAAACTTTTATATCTTCTGGATGTCAGACCTAGATCAAGAAATGACTATTTTTTCCAGGAAGCCATTAGCCTCAAGTTAAATATACACAAGAAATAGCCAAAAAACGGCCCGGTCACAGTTGCGGTATGTGAAACATTTTACTAGAATTGAATGTGATAATTTTAGAGAAGGTACTAAAGTTTCTGCTTAGGTCGATTAGCATTATTACCATTATTTTTTACTATTATTAGTAATATAAGTTTACCTTAATTTCCTCCTTTTTTATTACATAATACTGCACAAAAGTATCATATACAATGCTTTGAACTTCTTCTACAGCATTAATAAGACAAATACCATTATATTTCCGTGGGCAAAGACAGAAATATATCATTCTAACGGCAGGAATACGAACGAATGCTATACTACTCAAATCTTTTATAGACCGAGTGCAATCAATAGATTCAATTGGAAGCCACCCAATTGCGGCTAGCTCCTAAATAATTTAATAGAATACAATTATTAATAAATTAATGATATACGGTTTCTTATCTATTACTATAACTCTTGCCCTTCATTTACAAATATTGACATTTTTAAATAATAGTGTATTTTTCATTTAATTTTATATATACTTTATTTATAATCATAGTTTAGATCGGTGGTTCCCAAGGTTTTTAAAGGCTTTCAATGGTGGACGCTCTGATTTCTTTTAGAGTCACGGTCACCTAAAAATTTCAATTATAAGAAAAATTTTTAAGAAACATTCAGACAAAACAAACTTAAGGACTAAAGATAAAGTCATACACTACGTGCCAATATTAATAACAATACTAGATTTAAAGATACTAACTAATAGGTATAAATAATGGTATAAAATAATAAATAATAATTTTAATGAATAAAATCAGTGAATGGTTACAATTAAAAAAAAAATTTATAAAAAAAATTATTCCGTGATATTAAAAGAGTGCTAGAAAACTGCGAAATATGCTCAAATAGAAAAACAGAAACATCTATAGTTCACATAATCATATTTACTTTATTTTAATCCTTGTATAAATGTCATTTTTATTATAGTTTAAAATATATTAAGTTTTTTGAATCAATTTAATTATTTTTTTGGAAATTAATTCCACGGGAAATTAATTTCACGCGACAAAAACACTTATATACTAAATACCGTTTACTACTATGTTTTTATTCAAAATACTTTAACTAAGTGTTACGTAACAAATTATTATTAGTAAACAAATAAATAATTTAAACTGACAAAATGAACTCACAAACCTGAAATATGCATGTAATTAATAATTTTGTTTCCATTGATTTTTCATTTCTCCTGCTCCATAAATCACTGACTGCCGTAACGGAAGGGTATTTGTGCTTTACTTTAGGAGTCTCAATGCCTTTTGATTCATATTTTCTGCAAGAGTCCGCTACAGTGTTCCAAATAACTAAACAAATGAATTAATTAAAAACATTTCTAATCAAATTTATAAGAATTGCAACCAGTGTCACCACCAAGAATTGAAAAATAATCTTTCCCCATGAGAGCCAGCATAAAATAATATTCTGGCATGGTCTCTGGACAATCTATGCTAAATGCTTTCGTGTATTGCCGGAAAAACATGGTATCAGATGCGTCGGGCTTCATTGCCGTAGAGTTAACCAACCTCCAATTATGATGGCTCATGAATCTTATTAAGCACAAAACTAAATTTCTAGCATCAAGACTTTGTTCTCCTGAAGTATCAGTCACTTGTAAGGCAAAACGTATCTAACATTATCATGCGACGACCAAGGTGTACCATTTAATTGCAATGACCAAGAACTACTTCCAGTATAAATCACTTCCTTTTCTTGAGTGCCTTTTATCCAATTTTTCTTTGTGCAGTTAATAACTGACTGTTCTAAAGCTTGTGGGAAATCAATAAATTGAAGCCTTGAATAAATAAAAAACAAAATTCAAAAAAATATATTTTAATAAATAAATTATTTGATTATAAAATAATAATAGAAATCATAAAATAGCAGAGTAAATACACGTGATTTTAACAGTTGACAAATGATTAACAATAACTCGTAATTGTGCAACATTAACATAGGTTTGACAGAGAGGAAAAAATAAGTATACAGGGAGGGGGTAATAATTATACGGACTGGAAAAATTGAAAGTAAACAGGTCATTTATATTTCAAAAAGGCGCATGAAATGCATTGATATTAATTGTTTAAAAATGAAACTTTATAAAGGTTCTTCAGCAAAACGCCTTCCGAGTTTTCAAACAGATTGAAAAAAATACTTTGTAAAACATAGGTGACTGGTTATATTAATTATTGTAATTATTGGTTATATTAATTGATGTAAGCATTATTTTTGAGAATTTCATCTAGTTGTTTTACCAAACGAGACTATAGTAGCATTTGTATTTTAATAAATTTACACCAACAACCTCGTTCTTATTCTTAACAATATTATGCTGAGAATTGTTTAATAAAAGTTAACATTTTCGAATATTGGAATCCGAACATATAACTTTGTTTATATAATAATTGTTTACATAAAGATCAGCCATATAACGATATATTATTGATTGTGATATTCAGATCATTGGTAACTCTATAATGTTCAAAAAGGTAAATTATTTTGGGAACCTATAAATAGCGGACATGTTAGATTTGTACTCTGAATTTATAATCAACACAAAAACAATCGTTTGACTTCAAAAGATGAAACTGCGCATAAAACTTTGTGGGGATCCCAAATGTGACGTGATCGTCTTCCTAGTAATTTCCCATCTCAAATTCTAATTTAATTGATATACTGATAAAAAATATTATTAATAAAATACTTGCGCCTCTTTGAGTATAAATACATTTACACTTTTAAAAGTATATTCTTTTAGGCTGACAATAAGTCTACACAATAATACTTCGCGAAAACCTAGACAAAAATCAATTGTCGCAGTTAATTCCAATGCTTTTTTCACCAAACACTAATAATACCCAACAACTTTTATTGCAACTTTTATTACACGTCACTTATTTATCACTTTCAAAACAAATAAAAACTTCTAAACATAAAAATCTGAGTCCAAATACGACAATATAAACACAAACACAAAATTGTGTTCACTAATATTAATCGATTCCTTTAGTCAACAGTGATCAAGAACTTGAGAACGGAGATGACGGATATACATTCCAATGTTTGTTAAAAATATTATTAAGATTTTACTAAAATAAATTTTTACAAAAAATTTTTTAAAATATATTTTTTATGATTTTGTTTGTTGAAAAAGCAATTTACAACAATATAGCTTGAATTCAATTCTACCCGATTACGACAGTGAATTTGTCAAAATATATTGTAGTTTAATATATGTTTTATTGAGTCAGTTATATTTGTTATGAGAATCTTAGTGTGTGTGTGTGTGTGTGTTTACTAAAACCAGCAATGTTTATTAATTATTTTTTGATTTATTTGAATTTAAGTATTTAACTGATATAATAATTATATTTCTTAACAGTCAAACCCTAATAGTCACATAAATATTATTTATTGATATTTCGGTGTGTGGTTTATTCTTTGACAGTCTGTTTATTCCGGAAGATTTATATGAGACAAACCATTCAAAATAATACTATTTTACTCCACAAAGCGTGAACAGTGATTTCAAATATGTATTTGGATCTAAAATAATTGATTTATTATAATTATTGTCACTAAACAAGTACACTTTATTAATTAAATAATGCTATATAATATGCCGACCAAACGTATAGGACCACCTCTGATTAGACGGTTAGTGGATAAACAGTCCGTGGATGAAAAGTCTTAGAGGTTTCTTTATCAGTTTCACTATTAATAGTCATATTGCACTTTATTTTTTAAATCAAACAAAAATTTATAAATGTTAGTTATTTTATAAATTTTTATTTTATAATCATTTGGGAAATATTATAAAAATCTGGGGATTTAGGAAATCGAATTTACAAAGAAAAGAAATTGTGTAAATGTGAAATTGAAGTAATAAACTTTATTTAGCTTTCGACTATAACTCAAAGTTTTATATTTATCACTGATCGATAGATAACTAAATGAAGTAATAAGCTTACTAACTTGTCAAAACTACTCAGTCCTATGACACAAAATTCATTTTCACTTCCACCAGTTTCTACCATGCACGGATTTATGTTTTTATAAAAGAACCAAGTAGATAAAGAGAATTGAAATGTGAGTGTTGGAGAGCTCACTAGACTCCATCCAAAATGACAAAATATTTTCTGAAACCGACAAAACATTTGTTTGGATTTTGCCGAAGTTTTTGCGTCCCCAGCAGTGTACATGATTAGTTTGTGTGGTTTGAATTTAACTATGCTGTTACACATTGGCTTTATCTGTTAAATTGTAAAATAAATTAAATTTCAAGTAAAAAATAATCAACTTAAATTATATATATATATATTACTTATATCAGGTATCATTACTTATATCAAATATTGCATTTCTATATTTTTTCGTCTATTTCATTGGACTTTATTATGAAGGTAGACATTTCACCGTGCTTCTAAAAATTTTGAAATCTACTTTCGAATTCATTTTTAATGTTCAAAATATAACTCTCGAACATAATTTGATTGTTTTCATCAATATTATCTTTTTCGTGTTGGTTTTTAACAAAGGAAAAAACACATAAATATTCTACTTTTTATGTCAGATTCAAATAATAATAATTTTGAACAAAAACTCTTTCATTCCTCGTACATTTTCAAAATTGTGTGGTCATTTCCTTGTAGTAGGATGTTGAAATCATTATAATGTTTCATAATGTCTGTTAAGAACAAAAGTCTTAAAAACCATTGTTTATCTTTGGTTTCGATCATCATTTTCACCGATTTAATAGAGGAATATTTGTATCTCAGAACTCTACAAACCTTTCAAAAACATTGCCTCGACTTAACCATCGTATTTTAGCATGTAACAACAAATCTCCATATCTTAGTTACTTTTTCCATTACATCCATAAGTTGTTGCGTAGATGCTTTTGCAAAGTAATTTTCTTAATGTATGATACAATGAAATGACAAAAGTGGACGGTCAAGCTCTTTCTCCATTAGTTTAAAAAATTCAACATGTTTTCCAACCATAGACGGAACACCACAAGTTGTTATGGAAAACAATTTTCTTTTTAAATCTAATACCTTCTCATTATTGAATTTAGTAAACTCTTATACTTGAAGTAAAATATCAGTACCTTTAGTCGTGTTATTCATTGAGGCAAGACTCCTTTGAAATTTCAGAATACTCTCGGCATCGCATATTATGATATGAAAATCCTGAGTGGAGAACCGTTCGTTCAGAAGTAAGAACGCAAAAACTCAATGGTGAATTTATGCTCAATATGGATATTCAATAGTTTATTTTTCGTGTTTCATATTAACAATATATGAAATAAAATAGTAAATATCGAATATAACTAGTAAATTAAAAAATTGTTTAGATTTATATAGATTTTTGATTCAGATTTTAATATTTTGCAAATTAAATTATAAAATATTTAATAAATTAGTTTAAATCTATATATTTTGAAAAATAATTGACAGGGAAAAAGTAAATCATGGGTGTCCAACGAATTTGACCCTTTGGGCCATATAAAATTTTGCCAAAAAAATTAGGCCACAAACAAGAATATTTTTTGGCAATCTTTATTACCATTATTTTGTAACTGTGATTACAACCGATAAAATATGGATTATAATATATTAAAATATCAAATATACATTAATACACTATAATAGTATTTTTATTTATTCCCTGTTATTAGATTATTATATTTCCAGAAAAGTAAATGTTATTTAAACAAAAATAAAATGCTCATCCAAATTCAGTATATGGAATATTTAAATATAATGTAAATATACTGATAAATATATCTTGTAGAATTTTAGGATTTTTATGTGAACAATATTACTTTTTACATTTTACTTTGGGCCAAAGAGCAAAGTATTTTGGGTCGCATACGGCCTGGGGGCCGCGTGTTGGACATCCCTTAAGTAAATTAAACAAACAAAAAAGGAAAGACTTGTTAAATTTTGTTTTGAAATAATCAATATATATTTTAGGTATAAATATTTCATATTTCATTTCATGAATAAAAACTGGAAATTGGCTTACATAGTTATTTATTTAAATAATTATTTCGATAAATGATTCCGCTGTCGATAAAAACAAATTTTAAAAGTTTATTATTATTATTATTTATTATAAATATAATTTCAAATTAATTAATGTAAAATTTTTACTTAAAATATTTTCATATTATATCAAATCTAGCTTCACAAAGTTTTACTTTAAATAAAATTTAATATTATGTCATTTTATCGACCTTAGGTATATCAGAGCGTATTTTTTGAAAATTACATATTGTATCATCTAGCTTACGTATTCTTATTTACTGTACTTATGGTGGGTTTCTGGGTGTTGATATTTTGAAACTATATGGATGTTACCCAGACAACCCCATACAAATATTTTTCGCTTATCACTCGGCACCCGTTGCTAAGCAACGTTGGAACTATGTTCGAGTGGGTAGATCGTCCACAAAAAGTGAGCGCTATTGCTAATGCTATAATTGACCGAACGATCTAGGGGTCCAACGAGCTGCCGATAGAAGGCCTGTGCTCGATTTCGTTTTTTAGGTCCTATTATTCTCCTATCTCCTTCAAATGTTAACCTATACTCTCATATCATTTATCATTATGTCTATTCCCATATTTCTTATCATTGTTCGTATTATCGATTTTTATCATGACCTGTAAACCCTTCGTTATGTTAAATATCCGCGTCGTATCTCTCTTACCCTTATCCCTATTATAACTACTATGTTCCTATTATTATTACTACAGTCTTCCACCGAATATAGTACGCGCGCGTTATATTCGAGTTTTCTGAAATTATTTTATATTTGAAATATTTTAGTTTTTTTCAAAGTAAATGCGCACTCAAATATAACACGCGCGTACTATATTCGAAATTCGGCTAATGTACGCTTCCACCCCCACAAAACAATTTAAATAGAAAAATTAAAAAAAACAACCCCTTTTATTAAAAATTTTGACCTTCAAGCAGAATTGTAATAATATTTAAAAACATGTTTTTGTCATAATTGCGCTTTAACATAAATCTAAGCAAGTATAAGCCTATGTTTTTCCGTGTTCTGTGGCGCGGTGTAGTTTGTTGTTTGATTGCATTCCAATTACCTTCAATGGTATTGGTATGGGTGCCGCTGCTCGAATAAAATAAAATTAAATTAAATTGAATTAAAATTCATAAATTAAAAAAAAAGTAATTAAAATTTATAATTGTAAGCCGAAAAAGTCCTTGTGCTTAATAATATGAATTTTTTTACTGTTGAGTTAGACCCGTAAATAAAGCTCGACACTTCACATGCTTCCTCATCTAAAGTTGTGACTTGAATTTTCCAATTATTTATAATAGAAACTGAAAAAATTTCAATATTGGTTCTAGCATATTCACCATTTTGAAGACAGTTTCTTTCAGAATCATCCAGCAATTCTTTGCAGACGGCATGTTTGTCAATAAATTCTAAAACTTTACGAGTAAATTCAGGAAGCCAACTTTCGAAATCACTTTGAGTTTCATTACTTGCTTTCCAAATACAATGAAAAAAACTCGTGCGGATGTCAAGAGGCCAGTGCCATTCAGAATTATTATCCAAGAAAAAATTATTGTTTTGTTTAAAAATCTGTCCATAACTTGATTCCCACTCTTCAAAATTAAATGTTGAATCATCGAAAATTTTTCTTAATGGCTCTGAATAAAACTCATTCTGAATAAAACTTCTACAAATTTCATCTACATTGTCCGGAATCTTCTTTGCAGTGGTAAATCGTTGTGAAGTCAAATTGTTTCGCTTTTTGAAGCGGTCAACCCACCCGGCTGATGCTTGAAATTTGTTCAACTCTTCATTACCGCCATGTGCTATAATATCATTTCGAACTGACAAAGCTTTTAATTGAATATATTTTTCTTTTACACGGATTCCTTTCTCATTTCGTAACAAAACCCACTGTAGAACTTTTTTTTCGATTTCTTCATATTCCATTTGCCTTCCATCACCAGCTAATCTTCTGACTATACGGGTACAAATATTTACATCACTTACCGCCTTAAGAAGATCCTCTTTTTTGTTTTTCCAACCACGTAATACCGATTCATTAATTCCATGTAGTTTAGCAATTGCACGACAACTCTTTCCTGTTTCACCTGGTTTAATTTCATTTAATATATCAACCTTTTGCTTGATTGTATAATTTTTTCTGGTTGAAAGTGTTTTATTGCTGCTCATCGTATGGTGTTTTAATAAATTATAAGTTATGTACTTATTTAAAGAAATCTTATTTTAAACAAAATTTGATTTAATTAGAACAAATATTTAGATATGTGTCACCAGATTTCTAATGAAACTAAACGTAAACAAAAGAATTACATATTTTATATTTTCACGAAAATTAAGCAAAACCTACTTAGATTTGTATTTTTGAATTTACAAGGGAAGTTTTTAAATTGAATCAAAAATTCTATTTTGAATAGTTTACAATACATATATACTTTTATTGAGTATGATTATTCTACATAATAATTTTGATTGAGAAATTAAAATTACGTGTACACTATAAACACAAGTCATTTGATTTCTATTTTCTAATAATATTATATGTATGTATATAATATAGAAACATAAAAATGTTTTAATGTTAAAAAAACAAAAAAGCAAGGGTTACTTGAGAATAAGAAAAAATTTTTATAAGAATTTGTTTGTTAAAATTTATAGAAAAAGTACCTGCAAATTTTACTTTAGTTAGAAGTTACATTATAAAATTCGAATATAGTACGCGCGCGTACTATATTCGGTGAAAGACTGTAGTATTGTCATGGTTAATATGTATTATTCTAATCCGTTATCACTGCTATTACTATTATTATTATTCTTATGCATTTTGTATTTATTTTATTTTATTTTTGTTTTTTGATTTTATATTTATTTATGTTCTCTCATATTTTAAAGTGTTTAGTTGGTGTTGTATACTGTATTTTAAGTTATCTTGGTGCTGGGTTTTCGTGCTGTATTACTGATGCATTTAAACAATTTTCAAGGCCGTTTATGTTCTGGCCCAACACTTATTTTACTTTAATTTACTTTAAGCACAAAAAAAAACAAAACCATAAAATCTAATAGAAAATTCAGAGCCTAGATTTAAAAATATTTACATAATGTTTATATCGAGATGAAATACCTGTGATTTTATTGCGTTTTTAGTGTCTGGGGGAACTATCTATGTATTTATAATTATATAAACTTATGTAAATATAATTATAATTTAAATGTAATTTAAAATAATAGAATATTTTTGATGTAAAATAATCGACTTGTTTAAATGTTGTGATTTTAATGAAGTTTGAATTTAAAAAAACATTTTAATGGATGCCATATAGATATCATAGTGTGTACTCGAGCCACAAAGATACCAAAAGATAGATATGGTTAAACTTACTAATTATTTTAATTAAAAATACGAATACTTTTCTATTAAAACTGTAAGTTCTAAAACTCTTATTTAAAAATATAGTTTATTTAAATTTGGGTCAAATTTATATTAAAAGATAACGCCATTAAAAAACTTTTCGTACGATATATTTTGACAGCATAACTGTCATCTTCAGGTACACAAACGCCTCTTCTGCTCTAGGGTTTAATCTCCCTCACACCACACAATTTACGGATTACAATCATACACCCATAGCTGAAACGATATTGGTAATGTGTATGATAGCCGAATGCTATTCGAGCAGGTGAGCACTGTTACCAATACTACTCGAATAACCTTTTTTCAGGTTTAAAGCGGCCGCTAGAAGGTCTTACGCATTATTTTGTTTCCTTGATTCAGAAAATACCTGGTTCCTTAAATCTAAGTAATGAACATGATTGGGAGGGTATCGAATATCAATGATACCAGTCGACTTATAAATTTTCACCGCAGGCTATAGAATGTAACGGAATTAAATCGGTATTTGTATTTTACATTTCGTTAACACGATAAGATAGTTTACATATTAATTTACTTTATTCTAATACTGAGGTCTATACAACCCTTATTATACAATTATACTAAATTTGGAATCGATAATATTTAATTTACGGAATAGACTAGCACGTAATTCAAAATTTAAATTACCAATATTTAATTTAGGAAATAAACTAATATACGATCTATTTAAATGGTAAAATTACAAGTGATAACAACAATAACAAAAAAAATTTGTAATAACATGAACTAAGTCTTCGAAGTTCACACCAAAACATCCATGGTCGTAGGGAACCTAATCACTCGTCCCCGTCGATGTTCACGGGCAGACGACGCTTGGGGCCCCTTGAGGGCGGATTTAGGGTCGATCGCTTAGGTTCTCCTTGTTGTGTGATATCGGCTTAACCACCGAAATAATGAGTGGCGATGAGCGTCCGCTTGTCGGTTCAGCTTCTGCTGCCGGTGGTTGAGCATCGTGGAGATGTTGACCTGAGTGGGGGACTCGATGCCCGACGTATTAATGGTGATCTGTGCTGAGGAGGGGTGCGAGAAGAAAGGTTGCACCGGCGCATATATTATTTCCAAATCAGAGGCGCGACGATTATCCTCCTCATGAGACGTATCTCGAAATTCCGTCGTCTCCGAAGGTCCGTCATGTTGCAAAATCTCCTGCTCGGCAGACGAGCTAGGAGTTCTTTTTCGGTGAAGATTTGCCGGGGCGCAGCGCTCTGTTCGGATATAGTGATCCGCTGGCTCTGGTTTTCGATAATTAAATCGTCTCGGGCTCGAGAGTCGTGAGATTTTCTGATAGAGCCCCTTGGTCATTTCCTTGAGAATGGCGTTTTTTCACTATAACTTCTCAATCTGCTCCGACATTGCAACTACGGGCGAAGAGATTCTGGTAATCCTTGGCTAATTTGCTAACGAAGACATGGACAGAAAGTATCAAAAGAACAGATGGACGTAGAATCGTTTTTATAGGATTTGCACAAAATAATGTAATTGGTTCCAAATCTGATTTGACCTTGGATATCGGAAAAATAATGGAGTTTTGAATGGATTGATGGATGGATGAGGCTTGCAGTTGCACGGCTCGAGTAAAAAAAATTGTCTACAAAAGGTTTAATTTAAGCCGAAGATCAATTCCAAAGAAAAGATTTATCAAAGAAAATAAATAAGTTTAGCTTCTTAAAATTAGTAAATTGAGACAATTCATGCACACAGAAATACAAGTTATTTTGTGTTGGCATTCTATACTCGTGATTACACCTACTAATGTTTCATACGAAACTAATATTGATTGATAATTTAGAATTAATAATGGAAAGAAATTCATTTAAATAATTTGGATCACAAATGATAAAATACTACATGACCTATGAAGAATAAATTTAAGTATGTCAGAATATCTAAATTGAACACTAAGTTATTTTACGCCACTTGTTGAAATTCCTGACTGGTGATAATGGGATTTTTATTTAGTCATTGACATCGGATGGATGGAGTTATACTTATGAATCTCGATGTTCATCTGAATGGAAATTGCCATACCGTTTGAATATATTTTGTGATACATCCTAACGGCGGAGATTTTTATCATACTCCTTAGTTATGGGTATTACTGGACTCAAGGTATGATAAGCCTATTCATAATAGTCTTGTTAGTTCTATGTTGGGTGTGATAATTTTTATCAGCGTTAGCGTGATCTTTATCTGTATCTTTATAGTGCCTATCTGAAACACTGTAGAGTTTCACTGACTCATATCATTAGTGGGGTTTTATGTCGATTACTCCATCACTGGATATTCCTAATTGTGAGGATAGTTTGGTACTTACTAGATAGCATACATGTAGTTTAGTTTTTCCTATATTACGCTCTTTGGCTGATACCTTCCTGTAATCACTTTTACAACAAGGCGTTTGACTTTACTAGTTACCTCCTACTTTAGCTAACCCGCAGCATTAAGGATACTCTTACCCAATCCACATAGCACCCGGAGCAATCTGATTTTAGTAAGTTTACTACTAATATAATCTTAACCCTAATTCTAACCACTAATCGTAACGTATGTAAATTTTCATACTAAATGTATTTAGGACCAAATTTTCTCATTGTAATCACTAACAATGCTAGTAACATTAGCATTGAATCATTTACAATAATTTTGATCCATAGGCAATAGTTCTTAGTAATAGTAATATCGTCCTTTAACGAATTATATTAATTTTAATCCATCAAGAATTAGCAGTAATAGTAATAATAATATAATTTATTTTAACTCTAAATCGTCAAAAATACTGAGCATTATTAATAATACTATTTCGTAATCCTTGGCGACAATCATAGTAAATAATTCTTAAATACATCTTTATGTAACAATATGTCTATTTTCTCTTTCTTTAAAAACCATAATTTACCGTGTTATTTTGGAATACGAACTAGCAAATCCAGCGTATAGTTTTGTAAGATAGTTTTGTGTTTACCTAAAGGGAAAAAACAAAACGAAAGATTCACTTATGAATGTAATTTTGATAAATTTTGATTAGGTTTCCAACGATATTAAATGCATGGTTCCCTAATGAATGGTAAAATAAATGAATAAATTAAATATATATTTTTTTTTTTTTTATTTAAATATATAGAATTTAAAGGTGTTTTTAAAGAATATTCTTCTCTGCGTTTTTCCGAAAAACGAACGAACAAATTTTTAAATTAGCTCTCTGCTGGCCCAAAGAAACATGAACTGAATAAATTAATTATTAATATACTTCAAATAACTTTTTATGGAGCAATAATAATACGAGGGAAAGATTTAAAGTATAACTCGATTATAATTCTACGTTTTGATCAAATTTCAGGGAATACGGTTACGTTTTTTTTGTTCGACTAAATTCGAAGGCGTTGCGTCAGTTATTCATACTCCACGCTTTGGGAATTAAAAGATTCTCTTCATTCAACGGTAGAGAAAGGCCGAAATTAGCAGGAGAAATTTTATACGTCAAATTATTGTACTACGTAGGGTCCTACCTATAAGATCGCCCAGATAATTCGTTACAAATCCAGACGCCATGTTCGTCTCCTTACCCACGTCCCGCAGAATAGTAGGTGACGCAGTAGTCTAGGAAACCAGCCAGCCTAACCCCAGTACGTGCATTCCACCATACTAATTTCTTCCCTTGAACAGGAGACGCAACCCAGGAAATTAGTGAATAGACTCCATTCGCGTGATCCCACGTTAGACCGCCTACCGATGTCTCACACCTAATTAGGGACGCGGGATTCTCAATCTCGCCGGTTCGAGAATTCCGTGGAGTGGATCGACAAACTTGAGAGGACATGGATCGGCCTTACGTGGCGATTAAACGGGAACCCGGCCGAAACCCGGCGCGGGAAATAAGAGGACAGGCGGAGCACCTCCTTGCCCGCCTGAAGGAACACCAACGGCAGACGGCCCAACAAATACAAAGAGCCCAACGACATTTGGATGAGATCAACCGCGACATCGCGGCAGGGTTGATCCCAAATACGGACGGGTATGCCCCATCATACAATATTTCGTTTAATCAGAATGGCCCCGGATCGAACCGACCACTGGAAGACAACAATATGGCAGCTCCGCACAATTCACGGACCCGAAGAAGTGAACGTAGGTTTGATGAACCAAATATCAATCGCGGGCATCCATACGTTCGAAAACCCTCACGAACCAACTATGATCGATATTAGTTAACAATTAAGCCTTGTGTTATAATCATCTTCTTTGTGCAGTTAAATAGATATTTAGTTAGCTTATTCATTATTATAGTATTATGAACGAATAACTTAACAAAAAACGAATAGTCTGAATCACAAATCCGACGCTATGAGACATAAGTCCCTTAACAAATCTAAGACCTTCCTTTTATTGGCGAGATTAATTTTCCTTTATTGTAGAAATAAACTCCCACAATATTCTACAGCATGAATTAGCCAAGGCCCAACGGACCGTCAAAGATTTCCATCGGCAAATCCTACAACTGACGGCCGAGGTACAGTTAATAAAAGCACTTGGATGAAACCGAACAAGGCCAAGCATCTGTACCAGAAACTAACAATCCTGCAGAAGGGTTGGGCCGATGAAAAACAATTCAACCAAAGCTTGAAGACACAAATTAAGGGCTTAGAGGTGGCGCTGTCTGCATGTCAAGAAGGAGCAGCAGTGACCTACCCTCTTGTTTTCGCCCCAGCCCAATTAGCTTATCGTGAGGCTAATTCCACTACGAAGGCTGCAGCCAAGCCAACTAAACACCGTCCGGGTAGAGCTGAACGGGCCAAAAGACGTAAATGTGTGAATTGCGTGACAACTGTTTTTGTTATTGAAAATAAATTTGTGCATGTCGTATTTGAATAATAAATGTTTCTGGGTGTTAACAATTGGAAATTACATAGTTAGGCAATGATGTCACTCAGCCAGCCAGTCGTAATCACTGTTACAAGTTCCTATCATCGGAAGAGGACAAAGATGACAAATCGCACATAGACATCCTAACGGTAGTGCGTTGGATCCAGATTGAGGTCGGGCCAGAGCAGTTCCCACGTGGCGCTCACCTTTGGCGACCGCAAAGCCCATGGTTGCAGTTCCAACGTTGCCTAGCAACGGGTAACCACTGGGAGTAAGAAAGTTAATTTTCATCTGAGGTCAAGGTTGTCAAAGACCATAACCCCACATAATTATTTATTTTTAAATTTATATATTAAAATTTGTGACCGATAGCTATATCAATATTGATAATTAATTGTCTTAATTGTTTAAATTTCAGATTTTGAGAAAATTTTCGAAGTTGTATTTTTGTGATAAATGTTAGAAGATGTTAATTTAGTTGCGTCTAACAAAAACCATTGACGGTTTTTTTTATCATTTCATGCATATTCTAGTTACTATGACCATAAATTGTATGCTCAATAATATCTTGATCAGACAAGTATTATATGATACGAAATAATATTGTTGACATTGTACGAAATTTATATATGGAATTGAAACTCAATCTAACTCCTAGTAATCACAATCAATAGTCAAAATAGTCAATCCCAACAAAATCTTTATTTTTTCAATTTACAAAGTTTCCGATTTACACGCAACACAGAATCGAACAAGGTAAACTCCCAAAGGGTATCACCCTTAATCGAAAGATCAAAACACGATGTAACATTCCTTTAATTATATCCTGTTAATAATTCAATACCGAAATTCTTCCAAAATCCGCAATCCTTGCTATTCAAAGAAGTTTCCGATTACAGTCCATGATGACTTTGCCAAAATTCTCATGTAATTTCTTCATAGTTCCTTAAATTCATTTTTATGTAAATCCTGAAACGTTATGATTGGCGATGTAATAATTAGACGATTGATTCTTTTGTGAAATAAAATTTTAATTTCCCATTTTTCCAAATTTCGGTAAATAAATTCAAATCGACATCAAAATGCTTCTGTTTCTTCAAAACCATTCCATCTAGTGTTTTAATATAAAAATTTGTACAATCGTGAAAATAAAATTTATTAAATCATCTAAATTTGGTATTGTATGATAAATTTGTATATAAATTAATTTGAGCTTTAATAGTATCTATCTGATTCGAATATTGGGTTATTGCATAAACTAGGTACTTTAATATTATCATGAGAACATTTCTTCTTAACTCGACTAAATTGATTTTCATTTAAATTCGTTATTCCTGTAGAATTCACAGCCATAATATTTCTTTTTAATGTCATTATAAGATTTAAATCTGGAAGAATTCAAAACCAAATAAAAGTAAATTTATTTGATTTATAAGCACCAAATTCAGCTATTTTTAAATTTTTAAACAAACAAAACATATCTCAAAGAGCTACATCAATTTTTATATATAATTTTTATATATAATTTTATATATAATTTTACATATAATTTTATATATAATTTTAAATATAATTTATATATAATTTTTGGTATAGGAAAAAACACTAATGTTTTTTCAATTAAATGTCATTAAATACAAAAATTAGTAAATTACCTTAACTTCTTTGCCCCAAATTTCTAGATAAATATCTGCCATTGATTTGATAAGATCTTGTGTCAAATTAACTCCATATAGTAAGAAAGATGTCGCATGAATTACACATATATTCGAAGGAATTTGTCTTATTTCTAACATGTATTGAGAATAATCATTTCCCATTATCACTTTTTATTAATGAAATTCAGGTGATTTTGAATCAAAAGTATTTTCTTTAAAATGTTTTTGTATTTACGTAAAACTTCTTTTATATGATGTAATGAATTTAAACATAAATAATTCTCAATAAGGCTATTTAAGAATATCATAAATGTTACATTAAAACTTAATTTCTGAATTACGACACAATTCTAAATGAAGTTAAAATTGTAGATTTAATAGAATTGTTTTTTGAAAAAATCTGTAAGTTTGCAATCAAAATTTATAGATATATAAAAAATTTAAATGTTCAAATTAATTGGCAAAAACTTAATTTCAATATTTTGTTATTTAAGTTCAACCATAACACAATTATTAATTTTTATAAAAAAATTGTACCTTGAATTTAGATTTTATTTAAACTTTTAGATTATTTTATTATTAATTTTCTTTATTAATAAAATTTATTTAAATTTATTATAAGTTTATTATAAGTTTATTATATATTTATTTATTATATTTATTATTCTGGTAATGATTATTTGGTATTCTTAATTATAATTTAAAACTGTTTAACAATTTTACAATCTAGGCCCAATATTATTACAATTTCACAATTGGTGGGTTTGTTGTTTATGACCTTGGCACCTATACATACAACATTCAACCGCACCCAATAGTTACCAGTTGCTAAGCAACGTTGGTACTGTAACCAATGGTTATGAGGCCGCCAAAGTTGAGTCTTAGATCTAGGACTGCTAAGGCTCGGTCTCATGCTGGGTCCAGCGAGCTGACGTTAAAGGCCCATGCTCATCTTTAATTCTAGGTGCCTTAACTACATCTCAGTCACAATACTCTTTACTTGAAATAACTAAACAAAAGATTAGAACTGTTTATATCAAGAAAAGTTGAGTTAAATAATTATTAATGTAATACATAAATCATTCGACGAAATTATTATTATCATTTAGTTTTAATAGATTGTTGGAACGGCCTGCGATTTCGTTCAGCCCTGCCTGGCCTTGCATGTGGTAGGGTCCATTTACTCACTTCTTCTGGTCGGCTCTGTTCGCTATAAGCAATCTGTGTCAGGACGAGAACTAAAGGGAACGTCACTGAGCTCCGTTCTTGGCACGCAGATAGCGCAATCTCTAAGCCCGGAATTCGAGTTTACTGGGCTTGGGTAAGAATCTTTTCCTCTTTCCATCCCTGTTGAGCTGCGATTAAGCGTTGATGTAGTTGTTTAGCTTGGGCCGGTTTAATCCAAGTGGCTTTGATCTCTTGGATCTCCTGACATAATTGTAATATCTGTCGGTGCAGATCAGCGTTCTCCCACCGCATACTTATTAATTCTCGGCCGAGTGTTCGTAGCACGTTCATATATAAAATCCAAATAGATTTTATCAATTCATTTTACCATAAAAAGTTGTTATCCAGATTATTTTTGTGACATTCAACAATTTTCATGTATCTCAACTATATATAAAATTTTATTAGGTTAGCACCTTACTTTTTGTGTGTTCCATGTCTTTAGTTAGAAAACTTATTGTAGGTTTTATAAATCATTTCACACACCTTACGTTATTAATCATATTTACAATTTACAATAAAATCTCATAGTCGAAATATATACTCAACACACCAAAATAATTCACAAAAACATTTATTGCCATAATAAATTATTTAGCAAAGAACTTTAATTTGGACGGTCAGAGTATCTGTTGTTCTTGTTGTCGGGATATCTCCATCGGAGATGACGTCGGAGTATAGGCGTGATCATCTCGTTGTCGATTGCCTAAACGATCCAATAATACTGGCTGAATTAGTCTGTTCGGCAAAACCAAATGTATTGGATCTTTCATCTTGCCCAACGCGGGATCGTCTAACTCGTAGGAGACTCTATATTCTAGGGCTAACCCGTCCGTACTCGGGACCACTTCACTCTTGATATCCGCATTGATGCGAGCCAATTGTCGCTTGGACATGTTCGCCCGCCATCTGAATTTCCTTTCGACGTTCTCCAGACGATATAATGTGAATTCCGATTTCTGTCGGATCTGTCGTGCTGGATTCCTACCTGGCTCCCGCTTGATAGCTACGCTGGGTAGCTCTACTTCATCATATTGGCTCATCGATCGGCGTGGCCAATCGTCGTTCTCATAAGCTGCCAATGAATATCCTTGGTCCCAAAGTGCTTGGCGGAATCTTGCAGCAGACTGAGCTGGGACTCTTAAAGTGAAACTTGAATTGTCGGTCCATCATTCTTCAGCGTTTCTATGCACTAAATAGTAACCGAATGAATATTACATCATTGGTGAGTTAAAATCATAAAACATAATTCTTAACTGCATATGTACATAAATGTGTGCTTTACAGATATTCGTTTACTGCATTGTATAAGCGAAAAACATAAATCGATTTACCTTGTCCTGGATTGGTTCTATCAAATTCTGGATCTACATCTAAGACAGGACGCAAATTGGCATGGTGTTTGGATCGATCTCCACTCGAATTTCTTCTCCTGAAATTATTAGCAATAGGTGCTTGATTCGTTGTTGGATTCATTACTGAATTTCTTTTATTTAGGTCTGGGTTTATAGAGTGATATTGCACCGACTTATCGCTGTTTGATTTACTCATTTTTCTAATTAATTATGTCGAACTTATTTAATGTTTATGTTGGTTGTCAAATTCTTAATGGGTGATTTGTACTATTCTAGTCGCACTAATTTCGACATTTTTACAGGAGATCTATTGTTTATTCAACACAGTCACGTGGGTATTAGACACCACCTGTCCTGACCTCGTTTATTTACTATTGAGTTAATTTCAGTTCAAATGCTTGATCGCCGTGTGAGTTTCTTATGCCGGTTATAAAATATCATCAGTTGGAATTATTCTCATTATCATTACTTGGATCATTATCTCTCATGCGTTTAGGAGTCAATAATCTATATTCGTTTTCTTCAATGTTCATGATGATTTCGTCAATTTATCATTTGATCAGCTTTATTCATTTTCACCTACCCTGAATTCTGAACTGGGTGTTTAGTTGGCTGGTTTGTGGAGATCTGAGCTCGGTACTGACGTCTGCATCGTGAATGATCTTATTCGATGGAATGAATTAGTTGAGAAGCTATAGAGTATTCTTACTCTCTCGGTGTGGTCACTTTATTAATTTTTTTAAAATCATCTCTTCTATCCAGATTATGTCTTATCGTATTATAGCTGGTGCAGAAATGATCAGTCGCAATTCAGAAGATTTACCCAAACTATTTCGACTATGTTTGTTGGTGTTAATGTCCTTTATAATTTTCTCCGATCTCACAAGTCATTAAAATCAAACATACAATCAAATCGTGTAAGTGCGTGTATTATCGCCAATGATTTGTGCCCGTGAAGGCTCCGGCGTGAGAACGCAGGAGCTGGAAAGTCAATATCAATTCGTATAAGGAAAAAGGGTGAAAGGAAAATAGTCTTTTGGCTATTTTCCCGACACTTAACTCCCATAAACTCGACCTAAACTTGCTTACGACAAACGGCTCAAAATTACCACACCGAGTAGTCCAGTGGGCACTCATTAATTTATAACATAAACATATATATGCCTAAGATCAATTAAATGGGATGGTGACTGGGAATTTAATGGCGAAATAAATTCGTTGCTATGACTTCTAACTTGTTGATTAAAATTTACCTAGCGTAACATGAGCATAAATTTCGATACTAGATATTGGCGAAATAAATTAGTTTCTATGACTTCTAACTTGTTGATTAAAATTTACCTAACGTAACATGAGCATAAATTTCGATACTAGATATTGGCGAAATAAATTCTTTTCTATGACTTCTAACTTGTCGATTAAAAATTAATTAAATTCATAAGGATCAAATGTCTTCTAACTTAACATGAGTGTAAATTTCGATACTAGTTATTGGCGAAATAAATTCTTTTTATGACTCTAATTTACTGATTTAAATTCGTTGAATTCATAAGGATCAGGTATCATTTAACTTAACATGAATATTGATTCCGCTAATAGTTTGGCGAGTTAAAGACAGGAGTTTTACCTGACAGAAAAATTATTTTATTTGTAATATATCTTTTAATTATCCGAATTACCAAGCACCGACAGAAGGTTAAAAGTTTTAAGTATAAGCATCACACCGAAACTAGAAGGGCCTAAAATCCAAATTATGACCCAAATACCCCCCAGATCTGTTTAAAATATGTGAGTCGCTTCCCCCCAATCTATTGATCTTAACCACCGTCAAACCAATATGAGAAATTTTAACCAATATCTTCACCAACTCCCACCCATGCATTAATCGAATCAGTCACGGAGCTTCATTTGAAATACCCACATAAGTAGAAATTACGTCGAAGTTTAAAAAGAAAATCGAAAAATACGACCCCGATCAGACTATGTCATAAAGATAAATAATCGATGAAAGCATTTGCATGTAATCTTAACCACAGTATAAAACCACTACTAAACAAAATAAATGTATTACAAAATCAACAATGACACTAAAGGGATTGATCGAAGTGCTCCAATAAAATACCGAATTTTCCGCCACGCATACCCAGATGAATTCTTCCAGAAATCTTTTCCCCTGAATAGTTCCATGACATTTCTGTTCGTATAGTCCAACTTACGATTCCCAATCCCAAAGGTCCCCACCTGAATGTAATGATTCGTAAATAATATCGAGTTAAAGGAAGCAAAACTCACCATTGAAATATTCATTTGATTTTTACTCCAAAGCGATGAATTGTAAAGACATAGCATACTTCTTTTCCAGTTCGACGACGATCGATTAAAACGAAAAGTTTTCTAAACGAAAGTTGACGCGCGATAATTAAATACCAAGAATCGGCACTAGGTAGTGGGGCAAAAATGTCAACCAGATATTTGGCGTGACCTTTCTGTAACACTCCAAATTAATCGATCTAATAACGCACACTCACTGTGTAAGCCGATTTCATCCAATTCACTCCGCGTGTAGCCACCCACACATTCTCTCTTTCCGGACTGACACACCGTTTCATATAAAGACTATCGATAGATCGAGATTGACAGTTAATTTTGAAAGTTGAAATGCATCGCCAATCCAACCAAGTGAATGAGGATACGTCTACCAGGATCCCGGAAGAAGATATAATCTTAAAACCAAGATCTCACTCTTTAAGTAGATTTTTTCTTTATTTTTTTAAATTATATTATTAACTTGTGCGAGCCTTAAATGGAAATACCGCAACCCCGATCTCAACGCCAACTTCCGAGCTAAGAATGTCAATAATAACAATGATTTTAAAAATAAGACCTGATACTGGAAAAGACATGTGTTTTCTCTTAATTTCTTTCTTGTGTGAGGACGTACTAAACCCCAAAAAGTAGAGATCATGTACATTTGAACCTGAACCAGTTCGAGAGAATAAACGATATTGAATACACTTTCAACTATCATAGGCTGCAATCCTAAAATTACTCAGGGATTTTCGACCTTACGCGACCCGTTTGCAATGGAAGGATGATCCTAGTGGTGGAACGATTTAAAATTTTACCAATGGAGATAATTAGTTGGAATGATGAAACCCAAACCATTTCAAAATGATGAAATATCCCTTTACCTTTGGTGGGTTACTGGGTTTCATTGTTTGTTTGAATTAGCCTGTGGTTGCCCCAGTAACACCATACAAAATGTTACTTCAACTACCACTCGGCACCCGTTGCTAGGCAACGTTGGAAATGTGTTCGAGTGGGTGGATTGTCCGCAAAAATTGAGCACTATTACTAATACTGTAATTGCCCGGACAACCCGCGGGTTCAACGAGCTGTCGTTAGAAGACCTATGCTCGCTTTATTCTGTCCCTTGTGTGGAAATTTGAAATTCATGCTGACTAGTAGGAGAAGGACACTATTTTTCCGACGACATAATGAGAGTATTCACGACCTTCCGATGATCATTCCATTTTTAATTATATCGAGAATATACTAATTTTGATTTTAATCACAATGATAATTTTTAAAGAAAAATGTAGTTCATCTGTCAAGTCAATTATTCAAGATTGTTTTTGTCCAATAGCTGTTCGGCTTTGCGGCGGGCACGTTCTTTGCGTCCCGGTCGACGACTGCTGGATGGGACGGTTGGAGAATCTTTGGCCGGTGTAGGATCATGGGTCTGAGTCTGGTAGGGTAACTGGGATGGGGCGAAGATGAGCGGGTAAGTTACCGCTTGCCCTTCCCGGCTTGCAGCCAGGGCGACTTCCAGCCCTCGGATTTGAGTCCGGAGACTCTGGTTTAACTGACGCTCTTCCGCCCAGCCCCTTTGAGCCGCTGTTAGGCGTTGGTAGATGGATTTTAGTCTGGGTGGGTCCACCCAGGTAGATTTTACTTGCTGTACCTCCTTGGTGAGCTGGATGATTTGTCCGTAGAGTGATTGGTTGTTCTGCTGTGCTCGGGATAGTTCCTGTTGCAATAATCGAGTAGGATCCATAGCTAATACAAATAAAATTAAGTATAGAAATTTATGTTAAGGGTATAATCACACCATATTAGTGTTAATTTAAACAAAATTCATGTAATAAGAAGAAGAATTTTATCGGTAGAAACAACT
This sequence comes from Schmidtea mediterranea, assembly GCA_022537955.1. Lineage (NCBI taxonomy): Eukaryota > Metazoa > Platyhelminthes > Tricladida > Dugesiidae > Schmidtea > Schmidtea mediterranea. The sequence continues at coordinate 32,865,083 of CM039680.1, read as the reverse complement.
AACAACCAGTTTACAAATTTTATTTTTAATGTTGATATAAGAGTAGCAGGAAATCACAAGTTACTAATTTAATATTGATTATTTTAAAACCAATGGAATCGTCACAACTATTAGGGGAATTGGCTCGCCACCCACTATTCAGGTGTGAAGCCGGAAATTGTCATCGTCGGCCTTTTAGTATTGCGGGTCTGGGCCGCGTTGTTTGGTGAGGTCTTTTGGGGGTGCCAGTAAAAGTTGGCGATCCGACCCGCCAGCAAATCTTCTTCTACATTTGCCAAATGCTGGCGAGCTCGGGCCACCTACGCGTTCAGGTCTCGTTGTTGCGACACCAGGTTTTCCAATTGCTGCCGGGCCTGCTGATATATTTCTTCCGACGGGCTCCATTGAGTAGACGTACCCACTCCCAGATTGTCCCGGTCGAGGAATTTCGACGGCGGGAAATCCGGACATCGTTCTTGGCGGTATTGGGCCCAAGCCCATCTCTAGCGATCTGCGAGGGAGATTGTGGAATTGATAACTAAAATTAAACATTATCAATAGGGTATCCACTTACGGAAAAGCCTCAGCAACGTATTTGTTATTTAACTTGTAGTTTTGGTTAACAGTATTTGACACGAATTATGATTGCAGATTGATGTTGGAAATAATTCCCTTGAAATGTATTTCAGGTATTTAGCGTCATAGTGTTTCTTCCTTTATTATTATGGTTTTGGAAAAATGTATTCCACGATTAAATATATTATAGATTCAGAAGATGTCACATCATATTGTCTTATCGTAGATACCATTAAGACTCTTATTAATTAGATCTTTTCCTTAAATATTGCATCATCAATCCTCCAGGGGTTCGGAATCTAGATTGTGGAAATATTTAACAATAGGCAACTCCTCCAATATTAATAATTTTTTGTTTTAATTCAATAGGTTTATCAGTAAGTATATAAACTAGAGATAATATATTAGCGAATTAATTCTAATGCTGCTTCACCATATACATCTGATAATGCATTTGTGAATTAGATCTTGAAATAAATATTTTAATCTACAATTTATGAATCAGATTTGTAAATCTTAAGAGACAAATATCAACTATCGCTTTCCTCAATGAGACTCAGAACCTTTAACTACAGGAACTATTCCTTCTAACCGTAATTCAACGACATATTGTTAACATTGATATGAAACCGTCCAGGTTGATAACACTATACGCTCGAATCCACACTATCTTATGGATGGTATCTTATGATTTAAACAGTTTAATAAAATTAACATTGGTTGTAAAAAGGAAAATTAAAATCATTTAATAAGATTAACAAGATACATCGCAATTATAATCATTTAACTATCATTAAAGACGATAAATATTGTAAAATTCAAAATAAGTTACCACTATTTACAGCGACCAATTTTCCCGATCCTTCTCCCTCCAAGAACATTCCTGGTTTTATGGTTGTCTCCTCCGAATGTGATGTAAATTCCATTATGCAAATTTTCCTGATCAGATTTATTGATTCGTTTCAGCCAATTCTCCGGATGCTGAAATTATTAAATTATTAGTGGTAAACCAATTCTGATTATTTATATCCTTGACCCTATTCACAGTTATATATAGAATATACATCCTGTCGAATTTGTCGGTTTCCGATCATTGTGGAGTGAAATGGTCAATGGTCGATTATTAATTTTCGGCGATTGTCGACCATTCGACATTCCGTGATTTGGTACGTTTTCTGCTTTATGTATCAGTTTTTAATGTTATTAATTCTCTTTAGATATTGTTAAGTATCTCTGTTAGGTTTGCCGAGGGTGATGCTACAACGGGTTCTGCAAATGGTTGGTATTCTAATTTATGATTTTTAATTTCGCACAAATTTAAGGTCGTCATAGGAATTCGGGATTTACTCCTTATCGACTATTGGAATAATCATTTTAATGGAATTTTATTACTTCTCGATGACGTTCTTTACTCTTTAGCGGACGTTGGTGCAATCATTTTTTATTGGAATAAATTTTATTACTTTTCGATGACGTTCAATTGTTTTATTCAATTCTCATTATCTTAGAAAATGGTTCAGGAAAATGTATTTTCTCGTACTTTGATTTGAATTTAGATTATGGTGCTGAAATTATGGGTGCAATCATTGGATTTTTTCTTCAATTACTTAAGTAAATTATGGTTTCTCTTTTCTTTGAATTCATATTAATTATTAATTAAAACTTAATCACTGAAATTACCTGCGGCCATGCGTCGTCTTGATTTAATATTTTACGTTATTAAGGGTTTTTAATACTGATCGCAAGTCTCCAACCCCGTACCCTTGCTCTTTAATAAGCCTTAGGCGCATATTGTGTTTATATTAAATTTAATGAGTGCCCACTGGACTACTCGGTGTGATGAATTTGAGCCGTGTGTAAAATAATTTAGGTCGATTTTACAGAAATGAGAAACGAGGGAGCAGCCAAAACACCTCTTCCTTATTTCTCATTTCTTCTATATGGAACAATATTGACGTTACGACCTCTGCGTTCCGCACGCTGGGTCTTCACGGGTACATATCATTGGCGATTTTCCACGCGCTTACACGAATCTGCACTATATATATTTTACTGACTTGTAATAGGTGTTGGCTGTGGCCCGGAAAAATTTCGACAAAATGACTTTATTAAATATATAAAACAATTTTTAAATATTATAAATATTTATTAACATATTAAAAAACCAAAATACAAAATTACTTGACCAACAATAATTCACAAAGGCATAAAAATGCATCTCTCCCCACGCCGACATCCAAGCAGAGCTCTACCGAGGTTGCGAGGATGTGACGTGGAGAGAGAGCTCCAAAATAAACTATTTCTCACCTAAAATTAATTCACAACGAAAGTTTTATAGTTTTTAAAACAGTTTCAAAAATAATTTTTCGGTTTGAAAAACGGTGTAATTTAATGTGAAAATGAATCGGTATTTATACCTATTTTCTGTCCCTAACCTCGCATGTTAATTTTGATGTAGTAAAACAAAATTCGACCTTGTTATTTTCTAGTGTATTCTAATCTTTAATTTTATTATTTTTCAATTTATTTTAATAACTTTTCATTTAGAATTTTTATTGAATTATTTCTAATTCAAATTTTTTGATTTAAGTTTCATTTTCATGAACTTTTATTGATTTGTTACTTCTCGGTCGAATTTAATGGGTTTTCGTGTTATATTTGTGTTTGTATCGTGCGAATCTTGGTGCATTTTGTTATTATTTTAATTTATTTTTATGTTTATTATTTTATATTTAATTCTCTTTTTCCTCATATTTGGTAGGGTTTAATTGGTGTTTCAATAGGTTTTATTTTAAATTTGCTTGTTATGTTTGCATGTGTGTTACCGATCCATTTAAACATTTTCCAAGGCCGTTTGTGTTCTGGCCCAACACCTTTGATGTATTCCCTCCAATTTTCAGGTTATCGTTAAATTAGTAGCCAAAACATATTAAAGTAATCCGAACCATTTCGTTAACATCATTTATCAGATAGAAAAATGTTCATTTTGAATTTATTAAGTTATGCATTAATGACATGTTACTATAACGTATTTTAGATCTTATTCAGTAGATAAATTTAAATAAAATGGTATAATAAATCAAATATCATTGACAAGTTGATACAAGTATTCTAGATCTTATTTATTTAGATAATATTAAAGAGTATAGGTCCCGTTCATCTATTCAATTAAATAAAATGGTTTAATAAATTAAATATCACTATCAGGTTAATTTTAATATTTTAGATCTCATCCACTTAGATAATTCAAAATAGGAATTCGATAAATCATAAATTATAAATCTCACCCATCCAGAAAATTTATATCAAGAATGATATTCGAGTCACTCCGGGTAAAGCTTGAGTAAGAATCTCATCCAAAATTTTAATGAATAATTCGATATCCTTAACATCATTAACTAATGTAAATGAGGAATAGAATTAGGTAACCTCTTTAATAAATGAAATGAGAAGCGCTCCTGCAGAAAGTGCTCTAGTGACGCAGTAAAGTAAAAGGACGACAAAACCTTTGGGAAAACTCGGTATTATTCTCGTTAATATTAATAAAAATAATACTCTCATGTACCCACTGTCTAGAGAACAAGTTTCAAAACGTAAACGTTTTCATGAGTTTATGCTCAAGGATAACTGGATTAAAAACGACGGATCTTAAAATTAATGCGTTACGATGGTCGTAATTAAATGTTTCAGAAAATTGTAATTTTAGGAGCTCGTTTAACTAATTTCTCTAAATTTAAATAATTACCAGACGACTTAATTTTTTTTTGGTAAAATCTAGATTGTAGGTAATAGCAATTTTGGGAGAATGTATTTCTAACCCAAAATTGTATTCCCTGTCGAACTTTGTTTCTTTTTATAAGGGACAAAAGTTAAATTAAACGTAAAGATTGACTTCTGGTAAGAATACTACCGCCAAACTTGTTACGTAGACAATAACGCTAAGAATCTCGGATCTCCCCTTCATTGCGGTTGGGTCGGGTAGGCCGGCATCTCCCTTCCTGGAACGCTTACGTTGACCCTCCTAGCCGAACATGACCTCCTATCAAATAATGCTTCTAGAATGATAATAGAGACGAAACACCCCAAGGTACAATTAAAAGACGACATCACGTCATATAAGTCCGATTGAGTACTGAGCTTTTGAGAAGGTCGAATAGATAACCCAGGATAATGACCAATGTAGTGCAATACATCAATTACCGACACACATCCGAGTAGATATCCAGAGAATAGATGACTAAGTGTATCGAATGAACCTATTGAAATTATTTTCGTTTAGACGAGTTGTGGATTGATGAATCCCGGATCACCGTGCGTTTCCTCGCGCATGTGGCAAACCGTTGCCGTAAGGCAATGTGGGACGCTGGATTCATCGTATCCCAAGTCAGAGAGTCTAGAGCCGGCAACCTACGACAAACGGAGGAAGTCGAACTCCCGTTTGTTGCCATAAAACGGGAGCTGGGTCGCAATCCGGCCAGAGAGATCCGCGGTCAAGCTGAGTTCCTCCTCGCTCGCCTTGAGGAACATCAGCGACAGACCAATACGCAAGTGGATCGTGCCAGGCGCTATCTCGCCAACGTGAACGATGACATTGCCGCGGGTAGGATCGCCAGTACGAACAGGTACGCTCCGCTGTACAACTTTTTTGGGGGAGATTTTCCCTAACATTTGACATTTACAATCAAAAATAATGCTTAAACAAATATGTCGTAGTTCAACGGGAAGCAATGCCACAAGTCCTTCGAACACACTTGGATCGATCCATGAATGAGCTCATTTATTTCAGTGTTGCTTCCGGACCTCTTTCGGATTCGCTTTCGAATTCATTTGTTCTTTCGTGTTATGCGCCTTAAACACCGTTGAAATCGTCTTTGAGTGAGTAATGAATAATATTGAATAATAATGAATAATAAGTATTGAATTGGTTCTGGTGTATGAGTCTGGCCAGTTTGTATATTGAAATCGGTTTGATAACCGAAAGAGGTTAGTGGTTTACAACCTTGACCCGTTAATAGGCAACGTTGGTACTGCAACCATTGGTTATGATACCGCTAATGGCGAGCTCTGCTCTCAAAACTGCTAAGGTCCGGCTTCGTGATGGGTTCAACACGATACTGGGTCTGTGCCCAGTTTACAATTCTGGTCCTTCTGCACTAGTTTGACTACTATCTCACTCTCTTTCCAGCTAATTACTCTATTTCATGATATAGAACGTTATTAATTTGGAATAAAACATTTCTTAAGAAATTTATAAAACAATCGAAGAAGGTTTAATTTTTTAATACAACAATCTTGATCAACTTTTTATTTCGCGAGTTCGTTCATTCTAGATGATTCTCCGTTGGTTTTTGTGAGCGTCGCTTTGCTCGCTCTGCTTTTCTGGGTCGAGGATGAGTTCATTTAGATATTGGCTTCTGTACTGTGGTTTTGGATTCTCGGTACGCTATTTGCAAATACCAAAGGGTATGTCAATGCGTAGTCTTCTTGGCAAGCCAACAGTGCTACCTCTAAGCTTCTGATTTAAGTTTTTTTTATTTTGGACCATCTATTTTTCTTCTGTCCACCCTCTTTGGGCGGTGGATAGGCACTGATAGGTCAATTTGGTCCGCAAAGATTCCATCCACGTCGCTTTAATCTTTTGCATTTCTCGACTCATTTGTAGTAACTGAGCATGAAATTCCGCGTTTTCTTGTCTAGATTTTATTATTTCTCTGATCAATGCTCAGAGAGTGTCCATATCTATAAAAGGATTATTGGTCAAATTTTTCAGTAAATCATAATCGTTTAATAAAAGGTTCTTTCATGCAAGTGACTGTACCATTAGTTTAAGATTGGCTTAAACTTTCATGGTTGTGAATTTATAGATCGTCGCTAGACCCTTTATCTCGGGTCACCAACTTTACTCGCATGATTTTTAATGTCCTAATCATCTATATCTCATTCAATTATTGCGGATTGAAAATTAATCTGATTCAATACGAAATCGAAACACAGAAAATTTATTTTATCGACAATACATTCATTATTTTTTGGTTTCAAATTTTTGCTCATGGACGACCATATCTTCGCCGACCATCATAATATCGGAATATATGTATTGAAATTTATTTGAAAACTCCACTTATAAATGGGAAACTATAGGAATATTAACTATATTACCGGTTTAAAGTAAAGGATGAATGTTTTATTGAAACATATATAACGAAATAAAATTACAGTTTACAGTATTTTTTAATGTTATTTAATACAATTTTCACCCAACACAAAAACTAGTTTTTAATTTTAGTTCCGTTTGAAATTTCCGGGGGATTTGTCCCTTTATCACCCTGTGTACGCTCATGCTTTGGTTATTTGGCTTTTATTCATTATACATTATTTGGTTGCTATAAACTTTTTACTTTTATCAGTATCTGTTTTATACAATGATTGGCTAGTACAGAGATAACCTTGAAGTTTGTTATATCACTTTTACGACACAAATATACTTCAAGAATTTATCCAAAAATCAAAATACAAGCACTATATAAATACGTAAAAATCAAAAAAACATACAAAAAATGACCAAGAATAAAAATAAAATAAATTTGAAACAAAATTTAAGAAGTTTGACAATAATTCAATTATGATTTACATTGGTAAATGATGTGGCTTTAACTGATGTTGTCATCGCAACCCACATACAAAAAAATATCGATTGTCTCAGTGGGGTAGCTAGGGTCTTCTGTGCCCTAGGACAAAAACAAAATCTGCATCCCTTGTCTCAATCTTTACGAGATACATTAAAATTAATAACTTTTATACTCAGTATTCGCATTTATTTCGAGTCTTTGATGCCTACATGCATTTCAATGTATTAAAGTTTGTATGAATATTGCACATTAGTCATCATAATAATTCTATTTTTCTTTCTTTATATTATCTCTTACAAATACAAAGTATTAATGATTATGATTGGCGTTTTTCGTGTTACGTAATCATATCGTATGTATACATAACATATATCAAAATTCAGAATGAACTATTGTAAAATGATGAATCTGCATGCTCTTGTTGGGCAAAAACTGATAAAACCCCTTTTCTTTTATTTTTGTTTAGCCAGCTAGATAACGACTGTGTGGTTTTGAGCAGAAAATTTAAAATTACTTAAAAATGGAAATTTAAAGAAAAATAAAATAAATAAAAATTTTAAGATATAAAAATTTAAATTTAAATCAAAAAGAATAAAAATTTTTATAATTTTGGAATATTCGAGAAATTCCTTGTTTTACTGCATCAAAACACACACAAAAAAACAATCACGATATAAAAGGCGATGCTGGCTGAGCAAAAATTAATGCATTTTTATTATTATCAACAATTATTATCACTTGTACTCTGAAGTGAGCCCTTTGTTGGCGAATGGGGTTGATTTTTATTTATTTTTCTAGGGTTTTTATGCATCTACCCCCTAAACACCAGCAAGATTATTATTCTGTCCCATCTATGTACCCATGGTGATTGCCATGTTGGTACTGTACATAGAGGTTGAAAATTCATGAGCAGGTGAGCTCCATTGCTAGAACTACTCCTCATGATATTTTCACATTCGGGTTCTTGACTGCCGATAGAAGGTCTTACGTCTTTCTTTTTCTATATTCTGGTCCTTACTCGTCTATTCCTACAATTCCCATACTTATTTGTCATCTTTACGCGTTATTTATAAATGTATCCTTCAAAAATTTGGGCAGCGTTCCTCCCTTAATTTTGGATAAATTTCCTATTTCATTTGTTTAATCACGGAATCGACTACATTTTTCCTAATTTACATTTATCTTTCCCTATATTAAAATTTTGATCAACAATTCCTTAATTCCCGCTACGTTTCCCATGATTTTAAGTAATTACAACCCTCTGCGGTCACTTTAAGAAAACATTTCCCTCTTCTGTCAGAATAGATCATTCAACTTTTGGAAAACTACTTTCAAATTTGCATTCCTACACTATCCTATTCTCTCCTACTTGATCTTTCAATTAATTTCCTGACGAAGTTTTAAATTTTCCTTACAAAACTTTATTCCCCTTAACTAAAGTCGCACATCCCGAATTTTATTTCCTACTCGTTCCGACCACTTTTCAGTAGCCGCCCCGAGTATACAACGGCGCCCTGCGTAGCGGTCCTGAGCATAATCGCCAGACCCGACTGCGGACTGCCGAGGGGTCCACGAGGCATGACCCACGAGTTCAACTAAGGGTTTTCACCCACTAGCCGGCCCGAGATCCGTCCCATGGACCATCTATTACTATACTTATTATAAATAAGATTTTAGGGGGATTTGTCAGTGGCACCAAAAGATTCCACGACCATCCAGAATAAAATCAAAGTAACAAGACTTCGAAATATATATTTATACAAGAAAACAATACTTACAACCAGATTGGAAAAATTGACATGAATTGGCATACAAAATTTTGTCTAAGAATGATTCACTGCTAGTCTAAAAATCTGTTAAAATTCGGTTAAATTTGGTTAGAAATTATGAAAATGACTGCCGTATATATAGTATTTTTGTGCCTGTGTGCGACCAATGGGCGATTTTTCGCCATTTTTAGGGTTTTTTAATTATTTTATTAATTTCAAAATATTTTTGTAATTTTTTATATATTTTTCTTTATTTTTTGATATATTAATATTTTATTGTTGGATTTTATTTTTATTATTGTTTTCTTAATATATTATTTTTAAACCCCAATATTTTGTTTTCTGGTCGCCTCTTCTGCCTGTGTTTTTTCTAAACCTTATTTTGCAAGGTTTTGGCAGTTTATTTTATTTTTCATATGTTTCTTTTTGCATCTGTAGGCATTTTTCCGAATTTTAATTAATTATTTGTTTTATTTAATTTTTGTTATATTTTTAATTTGTTTTAATTAATATGTTTTATTTTATTTTTGGTTTCTTCTTGCGGTGAGTGCTTATGTTACAGCAGCCATATTGACAATTTCCAAACGACATTAATTATTTTGTTTTACTTATACAATTTTCACCTTTTTGTTTAAATTGGTTTTGTAATTTTGTTTTAATTTTGGCTCTGAGCCCAACACCTTATTTATTTTATATAATTTTATTGACAATTCATGTATGAATTATATTTTTTTTTATTATTGTTATGATTGGGAATAAAACTTATTTGAAAATATGTTTTCTATATTTTTACCCATCATAATCAATTGATCTATTTGTCACCTAACCTCCATTATGAGGTCTAAAATTTAAAATCACTAATTGCGTAGCTGTATGATCACATACTATAGACTTACATGCACGCAAGGAAGTAAATTGAATTGTTTTATTTTCGATACCCCGGATCGAACCGGTCGTTAGTGGGGGAAGCCGCGGTGCCGGTAGTAACCAGGCCCGTCCAGTATTCTCCCCTTCCTAAATCCTATCCCCCGACCCTCGAAAGAGTAGTGTTGAGGTCCTGGGAAAGGTCAAATATAAAGTTTCGTAATACAATAAACGAAAAACATATAGACTAACATCTAGAAGAATTAGAAAGATTTTTTTTTGGTAATTGACAAATTTTATTCCGTTTTAAAAAGTATTGTATAACTCACTATAATTCGAGACCAACCACACTAGGAAGTTCAATCGGCCACAGATCAGATTTTCTTTGTGACATCATCGTTCGTATTTAATTTAAGAGCTAAACATGGAAGCTAAAATCGATTTTGAATATCACTCCAAAAGATTGTACGTTACCTCATTACTTAGACTTCGAGTTTTCGTTCAGTTCATAAAATCCAATCCATGACCCTATAACCCATAAACCAACTGTTGACGTGACCATTTTGCATTTAAACTTATTGTTATTATGAACAGTTTCATTATTTATTTCAGTATTATTGTTATTCATTATTACTATTTCCATTATTATTTTAATGATATTGTTGTTGCTACTAATATTTATTTTATTATTATTAATGTTGTAAGTCTCATAGTTTTATTACTTTAGTTATTATTTTCACACCATTATGACTATTGAACCCATCTACTATTGTTATTACCGCTACCAAATAATCATTAAAATTATTATTATTATTTTATTACTATTTTTATTATTAAAATTATTATTAATTTCATATTGATATTATTATTATTATTATTATTATTATTATTATTATTATTATTATTATTATTATTATTATTATTATTATCAATATTATTAGTACCACATGGGTATTGTTACAAACTATATAGTATCATTAATGAGGATAGTGGATTAATTACCTTTAGTATGCTTCTGAGATCGTTATTATTATCGCTATTATCATTATTATGAACATTAGCAAAATCATTAATTTCATATTAATTAATTTTATTATTTTTATTATAAATATTATTATTATTAATATTATTATGTATATTATTATTAATATTATTATTACTAAATTTTATTATTGTGATGACTATATAGTATTATTAATGTTAATAAAGTGTTTTATTCGTACTATGGTTTTGACATTATTATTAATATCATTTTGTTATCAACATTATCAACATTATTGTTAATTGAATATTTTTACGATTATTATTATTATTATTTATATTATTATTATCGTTATTATTATTATTATTATGGTCATGATCATTATTACTAACGATGATTTAATATTATTATTGTTACCCACCTACTAAGGTTTACATTACGATCATTACTGTTAATTTCATCTCATAGTTATTTATTAACTATTATCATTATTATTGATCTTATTATCTTTATTATTATCTTTATTAATATAATATTACTATATTTGATAACTTTATTATTATCATTATGAATATTATTATTCTTGTTAAAATACTATTATTATTATCATTAAATTATTATTATTATTATTATTATTATTATTATTATTATTATTATTATTATTATTATTATTATTAACCTGTTAATATTATTATTATTATAGTTGCTATTAGCCTTATCATTATTATTGTTGACATGAATATTACTATTACTAATTTAACTTACCATCCTATTGAAATCCTAATTCGGATAGTTAAAAATAAATGCTTACAAAATTTTTTTATTTTTCAAAATACATAACAATAAAAATTCCAATAATAAGGATAAAAAGTCCAAATTTTTGCGAGGCACAATAGGCAGCGGATCTCTACAATTTAAAGTTGAAATAGAATTAAAAAGGAATAAACATACTCTATAGAATATGTCAACGAAATGGGAACGGCCCCGGTTGTCTTGAAGGTCCTTGGAATGCCTGAGATACCTAAAAATACTAATTAAAAGAAATACAAAATTTACAACCTTGAAAATTACCAGTTGTTTGACTCGTTGCTATGACAACGAGCGACAAGCAAGAGATAAATTGCTTAATTGTAATAAAACAAAATTAAATTAGAATAATAAATTCTAGATTGTTGAAGAAAAATTTTTTATCTTCATTTTGTAATAAAATATTTTGTAAATCTTCCTATAGTATTTCAAATTGAAATTTTTATATTTGAGTTTAATAAATTTAAATTTTGTAAATTGGGTTAGTTTTTTAAATGGAAAAAATGAGTTTCGTATTATTATTATAACGTTAATAATGTAATGATTATGCACCTACCCTTGGTTATCACAGGCATTGTCAATGTTATCGTTGCTGGTGCCTGTTATAATTAATTGGTTATGAGTACGATGATAGATACCTCTAGGACGTATAAGAAAATAAGGAGACATACCCATCCCTTCCCTATCTAGATGACATAATACTTACCCTAAAGATATTGATTAAAATATATTATTACATTAATACTCGTTATGTGTAAATTAGAGTTAATAAAAACGAAATTAAAAAGAAATCTTGTTCAGTGAACCCTCACAGAAAGATGTTGGAGCAATTCCGCAAAGATATAGCCGGATATCACCAAACCGCAATAGTTCAAACCCAGCGGGCGGAGGCCATGGTGCGGAAGTGCTGCTACATGAAGGAAACGTGGCTTTGCCCCGAGGCAGCAACCAGGTTAAAGGTAGAAATAGGTACCTTGAAGACACAGTTAGATCAGAAGAATGAGGCCTGTGGCTGGCCGAGCAGAAGGCCCAGAAGCTTGAGAAGCAGGTAGCTGAATGGAAGCTTAGGGATAACATCCGTACAGGCCTCATACAGAGTGATGTTTCGCTTTCAGAAGAACAACAAGCCATAGTGCTGAGGAACGTCACCAGGAAAGACGATGGTGTAAGAACCATAACACCAGGCCCCTCCCATACGTCAGAGGATTTACCTAAAAGAAACCGCAGAAAAAACCGTCCAAATAAAAAGGAGAGTGAGCGTCAGTTTAGGTTAAACCGAGCTCGCCTATTGGATCATATTTTAGACGCCAATGGATTTTAATTCATTCATTTAGAAGTGTTGAGTATAACTCTGTGATCGCGTATTTAATTTGACTATGATTTGTAAATGTTAATTGTTCATTAATCTTAAATTTATAAATATTAATTGTTTATTTATCCTAAATATAATTTGTTTATGTTAACTTTAATATTGAAGTTTCTATGGATGTCTGGATGAGATTGAAGTTGTTGAATATGGGGAAACTGAGTGATCGAATGAGTAAGTAAAGTATGAAGTAAATAGATAGATAGATGAGAAGGGGACGATTAGGTTGAGCATGAAGTCTTCTATGACAGCTCATGGACCCGAGGGAGGTTAGGGCATCAGCAGTTCTTGAGTAGGAGCTCACCTTTTGCTAACCTTCCACACACTAGTTCACAGTACCAACGTCAATTTTGACGGGTGACTAGTGGTTCAAAATTCTTGTGCGGCGCTGGTTGGGGATAGTAACCCTTAGGCAGTTCAAACTATTTTAAGGGCCCATCAGTGCCCAGCACTCTCAATAATATAGTAAATATAATTATTATATTATAGATATAGTAAAACTACTAAAAATCAGTAACAGTATTTCAATTTTCAAAATCTGTAGTAATGTTGCTGTCTATCCCTGTACCAAAGAGCTGGGTTGTGCTGTATTCAACAAACTGTAGTGGCTATCTATTAGCTACTATAGTAACAATGCTTCTTTAGTTCTGTAGATAATTATAGAATCTTTCAATTTAAGTTTTCAAGTAGTTGATATATAGCCTATACTTTTCATGTCTGCAATGTCAGAAGCACTGAATTATGGCATATGTCTTCACGGGTTCTTGTAATATCTATCTGCAGAGATTCAATATTTAAGGATGATTTGTGAAAATTCATTGTCTTTTCTGAACACGTTCGATTTTTTGAGAATGTCATGCCAGAAAGGAAGAAAAACTAAGAAGTCGAAATAAAGAATATTTTATATTAGAATTAAAGCATCGCCTTTAGTTTCTGGTGTTTCGGCTGTGTTGGACCAGAACACAAACGGCCTTGAAAATTGTTAAAATATATCAGTTATGTAACACGAAAACCCAGTGTCAAGATAACTTAAAATACAACATACAACATCAACTAAACACTCTAAAATTTGAGAGAAGATAAATAAATATAAACTCTAAAAGCACAAAATAAAATAAAATAAATACCAAATAACATAATAGCAAGAAAATTTAACCGAAAATCGGTAATTTATATAAAAGTAGAAAAGTAATGAATAAAACGAAATTAAAATAAAATATTTTTGGTCGATGAAATTCAAATAAAAATTGAAGAAACAAATTGCCGATTAAAGTTAGGAAATTATTAAAAATTAGATTTAGATAACACGAATAATTTCAAGGTCAAATTTATGTTTTATCGCAATAAAAGTAACACACAACGTTAGGGTCAAATTATAGGCATATATATTGATGTGTTTTCATCCAGCAGATAAAAGAAAAATAATTAAATAAATATAGTTAATTATGATTAAATAATTACTGGAAATATAATTAGTTTAAACTAAGAAGAAATAACTAATAATAATAATAAATTCAGATCAATAATTTGCAGTTTACGCCATTTTTCCATTTGAATGGAGATTTCATTTTTGGATAGCATTTTCGTCATATATACTATAATAGTTTTCTTGAGTCTAGTTGTTCCGAAACTTGAACTCTTCCAAATTATGTTCATCGTGAACCTGACCCAGCCTCCAACGAATCTTTTAAAATTAATGATAAAAATTATATATACAAAAATTAATTCGTATTTTTTAGGGATAAGAAAAATAGTGAAATTCTTTTTCATAAACTTTTCTGCATTTAAGTATTTTCAGAATTAATAATTAATACCTGATTACTAATTCAGTTACTAGCTTCATGATGATAGTTGGAAATACCTTTATTTGATGTTGAATTCTTTCTTTATTGACGTACTCTTGCAACAATAATTTTTCTTTCTCTCTTTATTATTATGTTTTTTAAAAGATATTCTTTACTCTTCTTTCTTTTTCGGAGTCATATATTTTTCTTTTATTCCTGATTATTATTTAGACGTTTTTTGTGACCAGCTGCTCTCTACCGAGGGTCTGGCGTTGAAATTCTTGGAGTAGATAACTGACCCGGCAAACTGCTGTTTACTACGGGTACCTCCACACCGAAGTACTAGTTTGATAACTAGTTCTGTAAACAATCATTTTATTAACTTGTATGCAGGCAATCACTCTCGATATCATATGATTAATAATTATGGCTAACAATTGACAATAATAATATTTATAATATAAATAATAATTAAATTCGGTTCTTTTTAACAAAATTAATAATGTGGGGTTTATGGTTTCGACAACCTTGACCCCATATGTAAATACTTGCTTGCCCCCAATGGCTACCCGTTACTTAGTAACGTTGGAAATGCAACTATTGGTTTTTGAGATCGCCAAAGGTGAGCGCCATTTCGGAACTGCTCTGACCCGACCTCAAACTGGGTCCAACGCACTACCGTTAGAAGGTCTGTGTGCGTTTTGGTACTCGTCCCTCCTATTGGTGATAGATGACTTTACTTATCCATTTAGCAGACATTATTTGATAGGTTAATAAAGAACTCAATTTGATCTAAGGGAATTAAGATCGTTACACCAAAACACCATTCAACACTGTTTATTTAATAAAACATCTAAAACTAATTTTTATGATTAGGCGTCCTTTGTCTGAGCTATTCGACGTTTAGCTCGCTCAGATCTGCCAGGGCGATGTTTGAATGGTCTGGTGGCCGGTTTTGAATTTGACATGGCTTCTCGGTATGCTAACTGCGCCGGGACAAAGACGAAGGGGTAGGTCACTCCCGCCCTTTCTTGGCATGCAGACAGCGCTACCTCCAAGCCACTGAGTTGCGTTTTTTGGCTCTGGTTGAGCTGTTTTTCTTCAGCCCAACCCTTCTGTGCCGCCGTCAGCTTGTAGTACAGACGTTTTACCTTGCTTGGTTCCACCCAGGTACACTTGATCACTTGCATTTCTTTGGTTAATTGCAATATTTGCCGGTGAAGGTCGGTATTTATCTTTCGCACTTGTGTCAGTTCTTGCTGTAGAAATTGGTGGGGATTCATGTCTACAATATAAGGGTACAATTAACTCAACATTGCCAGATAATAGTTCAATTTATAGAGAGCCTTAAGTCTGGTGGTGCTGACTAGTGACTCGCGTGGTATATTTCTATTTAAATTGTTATTTAGCGAGGTCAAGAATAATCTAACTAAACATGTATTTTTATTACACAATAGCAAATTATCGTGGAGAGTTGATTCTCGGATATGATTGATCCGCGATTCTCCTCGGTACTCTCCAAGCGTAGGGATGCTCGCGATGCGTGTTTGGTAGTTCGTCGGTCCTTCGCGCTCCTTCGGGACAGATCCTGCGCGGGACCACCACATTAATCGCCTCTGTGCGTACGTTCAGCCTTGGGTCATCTAAGTTAAAAGACATATTGTACGGGAGTGCGTACCCGTCCGTACTTGGGATCAATTCGGCCGCGATATCCCGGTTAATTTCATCCAGATGTTGCTGCGCCCTGCGCACTTGACGATTTGTTTGTTTCTGGTGATCTTCAAAGCAGCGAGAAGATAATCCGCCTGCCCTCTTATCTCTTGCGCCGGGTTTCAACCTGACTCTCGCTTGATTGCGACGAATGGGAGGTCGGTGTCGTCGCTATTCGTCTGGTCTCCCATTCGGGATTCTCGGACCGGTGAGATCGAGAACCCCGCGTCCCACATCGCTTGCTGGCACCGTGCAGCTGAATGTGCCGGGAAGCGTAGTGTAATCCGGGACGCGTCGATCCAGGAATTTTCTGAAAGTAACGATACATTAATTTGCATGACGCGTCTATCGAAGCTTTGATAACGAGTTAGTAACTCAAGTTTTCCCAGTTATGGGTCATCTCGAGGGTCATGGAGCTGGTCGATTAGGTTCCTAATTCAAGGTAGGATTGTGAAGCTATTGATTCTTACGATGTGATCTATTTTACTCAGTCATTCTTGGTGGAGTGCGCTCAAATTGGCCTACGCTTTAGAAACTCATCATTAGTTTAATTCGATCCCTCCGCGGGGATTTCTTACTGACTCTCCGCTCCGTCATCACTCCAACCCTCACACTTCACCGATCGTTCGACTTCGAGTAAACGCCCATTGATTGTTAGGAAACTTTACGCGTTGATTACCCACGATCGATCCCCTGTAAGTTTCCCCGCCCATTCAATTCGAGGTTACTATTACGTACGAATATCTTTGTCCTCCCTAGTGGTGGTCCTAGGATTGACGATCATTGGTTTGCCGAATGCATGCGACGTGAGTATCAATGGCTCGAGTGAAGTAAACATTTCGAGGCTAGAACCAACTAAATTAATCACATAGTAGGCTAGAATAAAACTACTCAAAATGATTAGTCAAATCTTGGATCCAGTTAAACAATGGACAAATTAGTTATTAAAGAGCATTAACCTAACTAAGTGCTAAGAGGAGTTTAACCGGTTTCCTCCCAAACTAAGTTGGGTGCAAATTGATTTGGATTAGTTCCATGTCAAAGAGATTTAGGTACTCGTGGGATTAAATCCCGTCAGAAAATGTTGAATATTTGTGTAGAGTACGTTAAATCGCATACTGAATTTGGATGCATAGCTTGAATATCAACGTAACACTGGTAAGTTAAATTCAAAGAAAACAAAATGAATAGATTAATTTAAAATAGAGTGATCATCGCTAAGTCTCGAAGTAATACCAAAAGACTAAATATTAAACTAGGGTACTCATTTACTAAACATTAAAGTGTTACAGATAGGGTAGGTTAATATAAAACCAAAGATTAAATACTAAACTAGGACACTCATTTTATAAATATCAGTGTAATACAAATAAGTTGGATTAGAATAAAAATTAAAAAAATAAGAGATTAGGATACTCCTTTGCTAAACATCAATATAATACAAACAATATTAAATTAAAATGCAGATAAAATAAAGATTAAATATTAAATTAGGGTACTCTGTTGCTAAGTATCAGTATAATACAAATAGTATTAAATTAAAATGCAAATAAAATAAAGATTAAATATTAAATTAGGGTACTCCTAAGCTATCAATACAATGCAAATAAATTAACTAAAAATAAAAATAAGGATCGAAGATTAAATTAGGATACTCCTTAACTAAACATCAATGCAATGCAAACAAGTTAAATTAAAACGCGCATAAAATAAAGATAGGAAATTCAACAGAGATACCCCTTAGATAGATATCAATATAATGCAAATAATTTAAATTAAAATGTAAATAAAATAAATGTAGAATATTAAATTGAGATACTCCTTAGCTAGATATCCATACAATGCTACATAAATTAAATCAAAATGTAAATAAATTAAAGATTAAATCATAAAATTAGAGTCATCATTACTAAACATTTTAGTTACATAGATCGATCATTATCATACGTATCGTCGTCGTTGTTGAAAATTTATTGGCACCAAAACTATACAGGCTTTAATCCAATTTTTTTATTAGTACGATGGTGACGTGTGCTGATCGGCCACATAGGTCGCGTTGAGAGTTTAGCACTAAATGGGTCGGTTCTCATGTATTGAAACTCACGTATGCAAAATTTTCGTTGATGTTAACTTAAATATATTTTTACAAAGGATCAAATTTCTCTTCATCGCTCTTCGGCTTGGATTGTTATGGTAAAGTTGTGTATGGTTTTGCGTGTATTCGCGTGACTAGGGCTCGAGGAAAATTATTGTCAATCCAGAAATGAAAATATTATTGATTAATACCTTCGGTTGTTCTCCGTTCGATTGTTTCCAGAATTGGTCTAGGGTTTAGGGGATCTCTAACCGATGTATTCGAGTGCCGTGAGTTCGTGGTTCTAGTCGTAGCAGCTTGATATCTTGATTTATCAGACATTTTGTTTTGTGTGGTTAATTTAGATCAACACATTCATTATATCTAAGTGTGGATGCGCACATCGTGGGTAGATGGTTAGATTTTCTCTGTCGGCACACATGCCGTTTATCTCGGTGGTGCGTTCGGTATCTTCATTACTTGTGTGTGTTCATGCCCTTTTCATTTTCGACTTAGTTATTAATTGGCATTTTAGAAAATGCCAAATGCCTCCACCAATTTACTCCTCTCGCTGACGATATATTAGTGCCTCTAGTATCTGTTATTCCTCCGAGGAATTTTGTCGGAATTCAAATCATTATTTCGTCCGGCAATCGATCACTGTCTACTGGGTCTTTCTTGTGGATATTAGTCGATTATCTCAGGTGATGTTTGATTTATGTTATATTTTTTCTCGTGATTCCTTTAACTTCTAGATGTTATGTTCTATGTACACATTTACGGGTTCGTTCAGAATCATTTCTACGTTATTTCCAGATTTATTGTGAGTCAATGTTGTGGTATTACTCTCGTTATTAATAAATTCTTATATTCGTTGTTGATTGTTATTTTATTTCTACAAATCGTATTGAATATTTTATGTAATCGAAGTTCGTCGACATTGTTAGTAATGATTCCCAAAAATTAATGTTCCAGAGGCAAAGAAATGGTCGTGATTCCAATCGGATTTGTAGTTTTCAGATTTCCGTGTGGGTTTCTTACATCATGAAGGTGGACTAGCCGTAATGTTTGGATGTTATCGAGTTTACTTTAAGAGTCGATCTAGAGTGATTTTATGCGTAGTAAATGCGTTAAAGATGATAATAGAATTCATCGCGGTTTTATCGTTAGCATGTGGGGCTATGGTATGAAAGTTAATCCTTGGAGTATCTCATGAATTGTTTGGAGTAATTACGGGAGATTTTACTTTTATAATGGGACTTTCAGCTTTTATATGGTTCTCGAATTATAGATTCATGTCGAATTTTACAAAATTCGGCGGCGTCCTGAAGGAATATTTTGGATTTATTGAGTTTTCTTATCGAGATTTATGAGTTTTGAGTTCTCCTTACACGAAGTAACTATATATTTTGATTGAATTATCATTGATTTCAAAAGTTAAATTACGATCGACTTTTCAGCTAATAAAATAACTTGAAGTACATTAGTAATTAATAGAATTTTAATTTTTTAAAAATTTTTTTTAAGATCACAGCAACAATTTGATAACATGAAAATTCCCCGTCTCTTTCCCTTAATTGATCCTAAGGTAAGCTTGTGTTGATATTAATAGTTTAGGAGTGCCCACTGGACTACTCGGTGTGGTAATTTTGAGCCGTGTGTGAAAATATTTTAGGTCGAGTTTATGGGAAATGGGTGCCGACGAAACAGCCAAAAGACTATTTCCCTTTCACCCTTTTCCCCTATACGGAATGATATTGACGTTTCAACTCCTGCGTTCCCACGCCGGAGCCTTCACCGGCACGAATTATTGGCGATTATACACACACGTACACAATTCGATTATATGTATGATTTTAATTGCTTGCAATGATGTTTCGGCTGTGGGCCGGAAATATTTCGACAAAGAAAATATACTTGTTTAGTTAAACATATATTTTTGCCACATAATACACTATAGCTGTCGTGAATAACATAATTTTCGTGCATAATGCATCATAACACTCTCCCCACGCCGACACCCAAGCAGAGCTCATTCGAGGTTGCAAGGATGCGACGTGGAGAGAGTTTTCGAACATTCTCTCACTCACATCAAAGTTTCTGGCTTCCACAGAGTCAAACTGATTAAAACAATTGAACGATTTCAAAACTGGTTAAAACGATGATTTCGATTCAAAATTCGATTAAAAATTATGTGAAAATGAATCGGTATTTATACCTATTGTATGACCCTAACCTTGCGTGTTTTTTTTGATTTAGTAAAACAAAATTTGACCTTGTGATTTTCTAGTATATTCTATTCTTAATTTTATTATTTTGTAATTTAATTTGACAATTTTTCTTTTGAATTTTTTAATTGAATTGTTTCCAATTAAAAATATTTGATTTTTATTCCATTTTCATGGATTTTTGCATTTTTTGGTAAATTGTCAAATTTCGGTCAAATTGTTAGGTTTCATGTTATGTTTATTTCGTGCGGATCTGGTTGCAATTTGTTATTATTTTAATTTATTTTTGTGTTTTATAGTGTTATATTTAATTGTTTTTTCTTTCTCATATTTTAGCAGGGTTAGTTGATGTTTTATGGTCCGATTTTAAATCTGCATGTTGTATTTGAGTGTGTATTACCGATTCATTTAAACAATTTATAAGGCCCTTTGTGTTCTGGCCAAACAATAAGTTATTATGAATTGTGTGAGAACATGGAAAATTTATTCACGAGGCATACGTATTGGTCAAATACCATGGAAACGAAGTTTTCATGGGACTTGGTCGAAACGAGGGAATATTTGAATTTAAGTTTGTATAAAAACATTTGACCAAAAATAATTCGATTAAAAACATATTATTAAACTAAAGTTTTTAATATTCGACTATCAAAGTCTGCATACATATAGCATTGAAGTTAATAAATTCAAAAATTGTGTTCTAAACATCCTACAAAAATTCATTTCATCAAATTTTAATATGAATTAAAATAATAATAAAAATAAAAATAAAAATGCACAAAACTCCTTACTCTTAGAGTTCTCGCAAAAAATTTCTTTTTAGTCGTTTTAGCTTCTTTTCAAATTGTGTCGATCTGGTATCGACTTATATAGGGGGGTTTTACACGCATGTTTTTTGATGCGGTAAAACAAAACGTCTAAATGTTTTTACCATATTTCATCACTTTTCTCCTAGTTGTCATTTTTTGATGATTCTTTTTTGTTAAAGTATCTAATTACATTTTAAGCTTAATTCTCATAGTTATTTTCTAGAATATAAACGCTTTCGATGAATTTGGAGCTAAGTTGATGAAATAGGTTAATTTTGCTAAAATTTAATGTTTTCGATTCTTTTTAAATGATTTTATTTATTTTTTACATATTTTTTGTATTTTTCTACTTTTTGTATTGTTGGGCCAGCACACCAATAGCCTTGAGAATTGTTTAAATGCATCAGTAATACAGCAAGAAAACCCAGCACCAAGATAACTTAAAATACAATATACAACACCAATTAAACACTTTAAAATCTGAGAGAATATAGATAAATATAAAATAAAAAACATAAAAGTAAAATAAAATAAATACAAAATGCATCAAGAACCGCACGAAATTTACATAAAAAATAACATAATAACAAGAAAATTCGACCGTAAAATGACCATTTATATAAAATTAAAAAATTAATGAATTAAATGAATAAAAATAAAATATTTTTGGATGAATAAATTTAATTAAAAATGTTAAAAATAAATTACCAATTTAAATTAAGAAATAAATAAAAATTTAATTTAGATAACATAAATAATTTCAAAGTCGAATTTTGTTTAATCGCAATAAAACTAACACGCAAGGTTAAGGCCAAATTATAGGTATAAATACCGATGTGTTTTCACAAATTTTCAGTCTTATTTTTCGGAGAAAAAATTTCATTACAGAACTGTATAACTGGTTGTATAACTGGTTGAGAGCGGTGCATTCAGGCAATTAACACGGGTAAGTGTTTTGCCTGAACACGATTACTCTCAACTGGTGCAATATTATTAATTGATTTTTTCGAAGGGAATTGATGGGTAATTTTTCAATTGAATTTATGTATGACTTTTCAGATCGAATTGATGGATGATTTTTGTTTTTCAAATTGAAGTTATGGATAATTTTGTTTTTCCAATTGAATTTATGGATGATTTTTTGAATCAAATTTGTGGGTAATTTTTCAATTGAATTTATGGATGATTTTTCAGATTAAATTTATGGACAATTTTGTTTTTCTAATTGAATTTATAGATGATTTATCGAATTAAATTTATGGGATTTTCGAAGCAAATTTTATGGAATGGATACAATGAATTTCAAATGTATGTAGCCGATGTGATATGCTGAATAAATATTTTATATCTACAGCCTTAGTGCATCGAAACTTTTATTCCAAATGCTATGGTAAAATATTATTTGTTATTTTCCGGCCCACAGCCAACACATAACGCAAGGAAGCAAAATCTACATAGTACAGATGCATGTAAGAGCGTGGAAAATCGCCAATGATATGTACCCGTGAAGGCTCAGCGTGCGGAACGCAGGAGTTGGAACGTCAATATTATCCGTACATAGGGGAAATTGGAGGGTAAATGAGTAGTCCCTTGGCTACTCCTTCACCATCCGTTTCCTGTAAAAATGGACATAAATTTTTAACAACAATCGGCTCAAAATCTCTAACACCGAGTAGTCCAGTGGGCACTCATTAACTATAATATGAACATAAATAGATCTTAAGGACAAAAAGAGGGAATGGGTAGCGGGGAAAATTGCGAAATCGTTGCAACAGTTAAAATGAATAGCCATCGGAAAAGGATTAATCCGAACGACCAAAATCATGAAAAATAATGTTTTTAAATAAAAATTAAAATAAATTAATTTGAGTTGAGGCGGAAAATATGGGCGGGACGCTGCTCAAATTTTCCGAACTAATTCAAATACTTAACAAAAATAGTAACGCAAAAATGGAATGCGTAAAATAAGGGCGGAACGCTGCTCAAATTTTCCGAGTCAATGAAAATACTTTGTCGAAAACTGTAGAATAGGGATGAACCTTAAAATAAGGGCGGAACGCTGCTAAAATTTCCGAATTTACAAAAATACTTATCAAAAACCGAAAGATACGGAAGGATTACAACAAAAATTTTTATATAAGAAAAATATTTTTTTTAACGCTGAGGAATAAGGACGTATCCCTACACAAAATTTTGTTAATAATATTGATAATAATTATAATAATTGTAATAATAATAATAATATTAATAATAATAATAATATTGGTAATAATAATAATAATCATGGTATTTGTAGTAATGATTGATAATAATTATGATAATAATAATAATAATAATAGTAATGATCATAGCAACAATAACAATAAATATAATGGTAGTTATAGCTATAAAAATATTAATAAAGGTATTAGTAGTAACAATTAATAAGGGTTATACATATAATAGCAACAATGATAATGCTAGTAATAATAATGGGAAGCATTGTAGTGATAATAGGGATAAGGGTGAAAGATATAATGTGGGTGTATTTAACATAGCAAAGGGTGTACAGGCCAAAGAAAAATCTTCGACATGGACAACAAGAAGAAGGACTATGAGAATAGACATAACAATGAATGATATGAGAGTATAGGTTAACATTTGAAGGAGATAGGAGAATAATGGGACCTAAGAATCAAAAGCGAGCACAGGTCTTCTATCGACAGCTCGTGAACCCAAGGATTGTCCGAGCAATTATAGTATTAGCAATAACACTCACTTTTTGCGGACAATCCACCACTTGAACACATTACCAACGTTGCCTAGCAACGGGTGCCAAGTGGCGGTTAGCATCATTTTGTATGGCGTTACTGGGACAGCCATGAAGATAAGCAAATGACGAAACCCTGTAACCCACCAGTATTATTTAATGCTAAGTAGGCTATATTTGATGATTTTTCGTCCATTTGCATTTTGCTCGCCCTAATTTTATCAGATGTCGTGCCAGATAAACAACAATTTAAAATATTTGTTTTTCCCAACACAATAATCTAATCTTACTAAATCTTTCGTGGGTTCTGGTGATTAGATCGATTACCGAGTAATGAGACTGGTCAAAATTAACCAAATACCAGACCTACACTAAGATCATAGCTTTTTTGTTTTTAATTTATAATAGGAAAACATTATTTACATAAATTTCGTTGTTTTTGCTATGTAGATTAATGATTTAAAAATTTCGATCGTTTCTTTACAATTATTATTTATTTTCAAAATATTGGAAATATCCATTAAATTCTTTTAAAAAATTTTACTAACAAATTTATTAGTAATTATATTATAAGCAACCTTGCATTTTTGATTTTGCATTGAGAAAGTTTGATATCTTTAACATGAAACTCGTTGTTTTATTACATGTTAATTTGAAAATATTTTGTTAATTTTACTTTATAATTTTTTCATAATGGGTATTAAAGGCCTTTTACCCTATTTGAAAGGAATTACAAAAGAAATATGTTTAGCTGATATTAAAGGATGTGTCGTTGCTGTTGATACATATGGTTGGTTATACAAAGCAACTATGTGTTGTTCAGATAAAATTGCATTGGGCGAAGATACAGACATGTAAACTTTTTTTTAGATTATGTTTAGTTAAAAATTTATAGATATCTTAATTATTGTATCCGATATATAAAACTTTTGCAGTTTTATGATATTAAAGTTATATTAGTATTTGATGGGAAAAATTTACCTGCTAAATTGGGCGTGGAAACTAAACGTCAACAGTACGGAAATACTATTTTTACAGTAGTTTTAAATAGAATTTAGAAACCGTGAAAGTTTTCGAAGTAAAGGAATGAAATTTATTCTTGAAAGGAAAACATCAGAAGCCAAAGAGTGCTTTGATAAATGTCTAGAGATATCTCACAAATTAGCTGTAAAATTGATCAAGGTAATAATTACTTAATCTCTTATTGTAATTCAATTATCAATATAAGTATGAGTTTTATACAATATCATTTTTGGTTTAAGATTCAAATGCAACAACGAAGAATTTAGTATAATAATATCCGAGTTATGCTTTAAATGCTATTGCAATAGTATTGTTTGAGCCAATAATTCTTAAAATAACATTCTACATTACCAGTCTAAATATTCTCAATTACCGGAATTACCTAAACGGAGGTCTAACGCGTGTATCATTACTTCTATTTAAAAGCTGCAACCTTCGCTTGTTCCTATTTAATGGAGCAAATACGGCGCCAATTATTATTATGAAAAATATCAATACATCTTGCTTGCTATATTGTAAACTTTAGCCTCTTTGATTTTCAGGCAATTCATAATATTTGAAGTGCAAAATTATTTTTTAAAAAATTTAATTTTAAATTACATAATAAAACCAGTAATAAAAAAGTTACGTAATAAGTTAATAACATAACTCGGGGTCTAGGGAAAATATTCAGGAGAAGGTGGGGTCAGAATTGTAAGAAATCACATCAATATAATCTGGTATGTAAACAACCATTAACACTCAAGAGAAAATTAATATTTATTCATTAGGGTTAATATTCCACTAAGAATGAATTAATATGCATTATAAACAAACTAATATCATTTTAAATCAGACATGATAAAAAAAATCATTTCTTTTATAACAACCCCAATATAAAGATACAGGAGGACATGGGGCATCCAGAATTTCAATATTGAAAATTCCCAATACCGGAATTGAAAGTTTTTCCCATTTGCTTTTTTATCATTGGTTAATTCGCGCACCGAAAAAGTCTCCAAAATATATTTTAAGTTTACCATTGAAAATTAAAATTAAAACCGTGATGATAATAATAACTAATTATTATTATTATTAAAATTTGAGCACTTGAATTTAATTGTCATTGCAAACTATGAAAAGTTGGTTTATGCGCATATTTTAAAATATCTAAATCAATTCAAATGAAAAAATTTATTCTTAATGATTTTCTCCTTAAGATCTAAACCAGGGTTCGGTAACCTATGGCACGCGTCCCAGATTTGGCACGTTGTGGAGTTGACAATGGCACTATACACAACCATAAAGTGTCCTGGGTAATAGCGACTCCTATACTGTTAAAGGCGGTTTCACATATATTCTCATATTATTAGTAGGGATCGGAAAAAAGAGTGCGCACTCTTTTCAAAAAATCTGGGTTCAAAATAGTAAATTTCAAAAGTATACCTGAAAATGTCAATAAACTGGACAGGGAAGGTTTAACCGTCATTGAGCAAACAAGATTGGTTGGGAATTTAAAGCATCAAATTAGAGATGTTGAAATTTCAAAATATTTTGACAATTGCCTTGAATAAAATCCAGATATAAATTATTTTATGAATTATCATCACATAAACTGTAGCGATTTTTGGTCGAGCGTAGTTTTTCGATGTTAAATAACATTTTAATATAATAGACGGCGCTTAACAACAGAAAATCAGCAAAAATTACTATATTTATATTTTATTACTTTATTTTTATAGAAAAAATATTAATATATTTTCTTAAATATAGGAAAATATAATATCCCTAATCGATTCCTTTTCGTTTGTTGAAATCTCCAATTTTATTTGGAAAATAAAAAGCACTCCTTGCATTCTTTTCAAATCCCTCATTATTAGATAAAAATATATATTTGCATTGAAATGGTATTTTTTTTCTTTATTAAACACCAATTTTACACACAACGTCAAATAATATCACAAGCATCTCTTGTGTTTACATGTGGCATTAAAAATATTAAATATGTTAAAAAAATCATTTTTCGATCAAATTATTTTCATAAAAACTGTATTATTTAATATGACAGACATACGTTACTTATTTGTAAAAAATAAGGCGGCACCCTGAATTAATTAGCAGTGTGGCTTGGCACACCACAACTAAAAGGTTGCTGACTCCTGATCTAAACCATAGTGTTAATAATAATACAGTGTCCACCGTTTTATATTGACCCTTACCATTTCACCTTTTGGTGGTAAATAATAAGCGAAAGTTAATAGTAAACGGCGGTGTTGTAAAAAAGTGTACACGGACATGCTAACAATGTATCGACCTAAATTTAAACTAGCGAGAATGGTTACTAATGCTGAAGAAAGTAATCAGTTATTAAAGTTATTGTGTGCTTTTACTGTTCGAATAATATCCATGATCTTTGTAACGCAACAGTCATTTGCCTTTGCCCAAAGATGTACATTGTAAAGAGTGCATAAAGCTTCCTACGTGGTTGTAACCGTTATAGATGCGTAATCTTCATCTTCCTCCGTCTGAATGGATATAAAGTACATTAAAAAGCACGAGTACACTATTTTACCATAGTCAGAAGTAAAATAATTTGACTCACTTCCTCCAACGTGTTACTTCCCTCTTCTGAGCGGAGATCATATGGTTCGTGTACATTCAAATTCTGTTCCATGTCAAAAAGGCTGTTCATGTCAATGAGGATGGTAGAATTTTCAGTGTCCACACCGTCCATTTATGCACCATCTTTTGTTTCAAGTAAGCCAATATGAGCAGCACAATTAGCAATTGTTTTATAGAAACCATTTCCCATCCTTTCACCATCAACTCCACTGATTGACAAGCAGTAAGCATATTCTCACATATTCCTTCCAAGTTTTTCTAAGATCGATGAAAGCAGCACATAGCTGAGAAAGTTGACGACGATATTAACTTTTAAATGTGTGGATAATCCCTGCACCAAGTAGTTTCGTGTTTGAAGTCAAATTTGGTGGAAGATAAGTTAACTCAACATTCGTTTGCTTGTTTAAAACTTTGTGGAATGTTGCATTATCGAGAATTAAACTAACATGTTTTTCACCAAAGAAAGAATGCATCCTTTTACTGAAATCCTGAAAGCATGTATTGATATTTTCACGATTTAGCACTCTAGAAAGTCAACCATCTGTTGGAACAAAATTTCTTAATGATGGATCTTCTTTGCTCCTCCATCGCAATATCTGAAGCTTTATCCATTAACATTTTCTTTTGAATAGGGAAATTGTCGCTCCTCCTTTTTGGATAAAGTCAACCAGAGCTACTTCAGGCGTGAGTGCCTTTAAAGTTTTTCTTTTCTTTACTCTAGGATTTTTACCGCTCAACATACCCGCGTTGTTGCTCTCCAATTCTTTTTTACAAGAGATAACTGTTGGTTTAGATACTCCAAATTTATTCAAGAATTCCTGTATTATTGTCTTCGATGCAATTTCATCAGTCTCTATCTTCTTTGTAACATCCAACTATGTCCTTATTCTCTTCATAATTGTACATGTAGACTGCAATAAAAATGGCGAGAAAATGACAGTAAATACTCTTAGACGTTCATATACACGCAAATGTGTCATTATAAATTGTTTTTGATTATTATTACACTGTGATAGGTGAGTGCGAAGTGAAGGAACTAATACTGTCTACACATGAACATATCCTACTCCTCACCCATACCATCACATGAGGAAGAAGCCAATTCTTTTATGTCCTGAGAAAGTAAAAGAAGGGTTCTTTGAAGACGTGCATGTGAATACGTAAAGAAAAGAAGAGTTAATGCCATTATAGTGTAAAGAGATAAAAATGCATCAATAGAAAGAGATTGTACTATTTCCTTCTGTACCGTACTGTATTTACCTTTATGGTGGTGTGAGCTCGTGGCGCGACTTAAAAGGGTGAATTATATAAGCTTGCGCGTGAAGGTAAGTTATAAGCGGCGAAAATTATATGCAACGATTTGAAATCATCTAAAAAAATAGGGTTAATACAAGGTGAAAGTCAATATTAAGTCAATATAAAACGTCGGATACTGTAATAATATTATTTTTATTATTATTAATTATTATTACTAATTATTATTATTTATTATTATTATTATTATTATTATTACTAATTATTATTATTTATTATTATTATTATTATTATTTATTATTATTATTATAATTATTTATTATTATTATTATAATTATTATTATTATAATTATTATTATTATTATTATTTATTATTATTATTATTATTATTATTAAATAAATTTAAATAAAAAAATAACAATGCTAGCCAATTTCCGTGATGTATATTTCGACCGATAAACGGCCCTGATCACGGATAACCAAAATTTAATAATAATAATTATTATTATTATCTGTATTGAATACACTAATAAGCACCACTTGTGTTAGCTTCAACTCTTGGCCTTGAACTTTTTTTATATAAGCAGCTCACAACAGGCGAGCAGTTTTCTCTTGATCTACTAGACAATTCCGGTGTTGCATGCTGCTCCGAAGAGTAAGCTCTGTTTCATTATATCTAGGCCCGGATTTTCAGCAATTGTCCTGGGTCCCGGCCGGGACGCTATTTGTCCCGGAATTATCGATTTGATCGAAATTGTAAACCAAATTTTATGTTTTTCAGAAATAAGGTACCATAGAATATTGCTACAATACAATTATGTTTAAATTAGTAAGTCAAACAATCGTAGACCTTTATTAATTCAAATACAAAATTTTACTAACATTAAAATTCTAAAATTTTGCTACTTTGAACAATATTTTGATGACATGGAAATTTAAGAACCCTTTAATTGAATTAAAAATTTTAATTATAACTTAATTACAAAAGAAAAAAATACTCATCTTTAATAGAAATCAAAATTTAAATGAGCCGAAATAATTCGGTCCCTTGCCAGGGTTGCCAGACCTCCCGATTTCATCGGGAGTCTCTCGTATATTTCCAGACTCCCGATATGTATAGCAAAAGCCCTCGATTTCTGCTACCGTTTTCTAAATTAGGTTTTCCCAGCAATTTGCATCACTTAATATTTTGAATTTAAAATTTTTCGTTACTCCCCGCATGATGTTTTCGAAATATGGCAATCCTGTCCCTTGCTTGTATCAAATCATAGGAAGTGACGTAAAAAAATAAATTGACTTAGTTTAGCGATAGAAGTTAAACTATTTTAGCTCATAAGGTAAAAGTTCATTCTTCAGAAAAAAATGAGTATTAAAAAGTAATATTTTGGGTAGAAAAACTATTTTTGCTTTTGTCCCGGATTTTCCAGGAAAACCTCTGGCCAGCCTAATTATATCACAAAATTAAGATATGCCAAGTGAAAATAAAAAAATTCACTTAATGAAATCAACGGGAAATAATATAGATATAGTTGAAATATATCTTATAAATTTCAATATTTTATGCCCACAGACACCTAAATCACATTCCGGATACACTTTCACTTCGAAACGGTAGCGTATGTCATCCCAAAATGAATATCTGGTTGCCATATTACTCAATAATGAGTTTGCATTTTTATTAAATGATCCGTCAAATATTAGTGACCTTATTCCTAACTCAATATTAACGTTTTTTGTTGTCATGCGACCTTGTTTGGAGTTTATTTATTCATTGAAACAAATTCAGATTGGTCATTCACTCGGCGTTAAGTGTATCGTTGCTCCATATGAGGCAGATGCCCAGTTAGCTTATCTAGGAAAGAACCTCATTGTCGATTACGTAATAACCGAGGATTCAGATTTGCTTTTGTTTGGAACTCCAAAAGTTTTCAAGATATTTAAATATATTATTGAATTTATAAAGTTTGTTGTTATTTTCAACAGGTATTATTTAAGCTGGATTTCAATGGCCTGGCAAACCTAATTGAAATCAATGATATCAATAAAGTCTTGAAGTTCCCTCTTGAAAAGTACAGCTATAATAAATTCCGCTACATGTGTATAATATCCGGTTGCGATTATTTCCCCGGACTGGCCGGCATTGGACTCATTACCGCAGCCAAGGTAATTTTTAATATATCAATTTCATAAGCGGATTCCTTGATTTTCTGTAGCTACTTCAAAAGACTCAATTGTTGAGCCTAAATTATTTCCTGACTCGTATTAACATGTATAGTAAAACAAAGATTATTATTAGCAAAGATGAGATCAATCAAGCAGTCGAGGCCGATTTAACATTTCAATATCAAATAGTATTCGATCCGGTTAGTTGCCGGCAGGTTCCATTGAACAATTACTCAGTGAATGTGAATCCATCAGATTTATCTTTTGCCGGACAGTCAGTTTATAATCACTTCAATTTTTAACAATTTTCCTTTTATAAATTAGAATTATTGAAAACAGAGAACTCGTATTTCAATTAGCAATTGGTCTGCGTGATCCTTCTAATCAGGAATTGATTTCGAATTATGAACTTGATCATAAAATTCAGGTTTTTATTAATTATTGCTTCATCGTTTCCATTCTTTTTTCCATTTGCTTTCTATCTGTCCACTTGTTCGCTAACTGCAAATTTTAAATACAAGTGTAAATCAATACAATTTTGGCACAATTCTATCTACTCTATTGGATAGTCATAAAATTAACAAAGTTATTGATGTTGAATTCCATTTACCATGAGAAGGTTTTTATTTGATTCCAAAAATAAAACCTACTTTTTGACCTTTAAACTGCCATTAATGACATTGACCTAATTTTGACCTGAAAATCACCATTAACGATCCTGACCTAATTTGGACCTTAAAACTACCTTGATCCACTTATTGAGTGTTTTTAATAAAATTTTCTATGGATTTTATGGTTCAGTACTGCCTTCTGTCAAATCAATACGATAAACAACACTAAATGTATTACGTTCTTCAGATGAAAGGAGTTAAAACGATCTTGACCTATTTTGACCTTAAAATGACCTTGACCTACTTTTAAAAAGTTTTAAGCTTCATATTTGATATATAATATCTGACCGGCTCAAACCCTACTACTTTAAATCATTTATAATAATAAGATGACGGGCTAAATATATGAAAACATATCACAGAAATCATTCTTTACGAGTCAGAATATAAAATAATTATTTTTAGCATTTTGAAAATCACAAACCAAAAAACAAAATAAGCAAAACATAATAAACTAGAATAAGAAAATGTTTATAAAATATTTGTAGTAGAAAAATCATTTTGTCTGCTTGTTATTTACCAAAATTGATCTATTAAAAATTACTATATAATGATAATGCTAGGTTATTAAAATTAATATAAATAAACTACTTAATTTTGTCAGTAGTATAAATATAGATTAAACATTTAATCGTAAAAACTATAAAAATTTGGAATTAACAAACAATTATGAAGTATTTTAATTCTAATATTTTAAACAATAAAAATAACATTTACAAAAAAATTTTCGCATTCGAAATTTTCATTGAAATAATTATTTATATTTTTACATAGAACTTAATAGAATTACATAAGAATAATTATGATAATAATAATAAATAAATAATAATAATAAATAAATAATGACAATAAATAATAATAATAATGATAATAAATAATAATGATAATATATAATGATAATAAATAAATAATAATGACAATAAATAATAATAATGATAATAATAATAATAAATAATAATAATAAACAAATAATAATGATAATTAATAATAATAATAATGATAATAAATAATATTGATAATAAATAATAATAATAAATAATAATGATAATAATAATAATAAATAAATAATAATGATAATAATAATAATAAATAAATAATAATGATAATAAATAATAATGATAATAAATAATAATGATAATATATAATGATAATAAATAATAATGATAATATATAATGATAATAAATAAATAATAATGACAATAAATAATAATAGTGATAATAATAAATAATAATAATAAATAATAATGATAATAATAAATAAATAATAATGATAATAATAATAAATAAATAATAATGATAATGTATAATGATAATAAATAAATAACAATAATAGTTATATTCATAAAATTTCATAAATAAAAAAGCCTAACATGAGCATGTATTTTGTTATCATTGATTTAATCAGTGAAGTAAATTTATTAATGTTAATTTTAAGAAATTAAGAATAAAATTGATTTTTATCCAAACTAAGATATGCCGTTTTCACAAAAGAAATGCATTAAATATTGCCGTTGAAAGTGTAAATAGTCAGCTGGCTAATATAGCAGTTTAACCACTTGCGCTATGATTTAATTTTCGGTAGCTGGGCCGCGCTCTACTATATATGTAAAGTATCGTAAGGCATCGAATAATGACGTTACGTCTGTCAGCCGACGTTGCACACACGTCGTTTTTGTTTTTGCGACAAATCCTACCGACGTGGTATACACGTCACTTGCGGTTTTGAAAAAAATCATCAAGGCGTGCCTGGCACGTCAATATAGCGCAAGTGGTTAACCCTTTCTAAGGCAAAGGAAACTAAAAGTGATGTAAAACTCAAAGTTTATTGATAACAATTATATAGTTACAAATGATCTATGGTTTCAAATACTATAAATTTGTTCTCTTGTGGCTCAATACATGCCAGTA